>CM060836.1:6072500-6145000 GCA_030762175.1 Metallyticus violacea | reverse complement strand
AACATTTCTTGGCAACTGCTGAGAATAGAGCAGAGGAATTGCATTCAATGACACACTGTACGGCCTGTAATATACCGGGTTTCCAGAATATCTCCACACCGCTCGCAGGGTTGCACCCCTCAGCCACCTATCTACCTGTTATTGAAATTCTGAGCAGTCATTTGTCTACATTCATACACGAAATTGGCAAGGCAAGATAATTGGCATTAGAGCTCTTTATTACTATGTGTAAATGTTATTATAAATACGAATTAGTTCGTAGCGTTCATGAGGAATTCATTCGGAAGTTTTTCCTGAACAATTGCCTCTTCCCAGAACTGCAATTCACAATCTTGTAAATAAGTTTGATACTGCTGGTTCAGCGTAAACAAAAACACGCAAAACTTACATTTTTAACAGAATACAAATTAGACGAACTTGGAGTAAATCTTGAACATTCGCCAAAGAAATCACTACCGAAATTAGTTCAAGTTGGGGTATCAGTGACTTCTGAAAATACAGTAACAAAATTGTTAAAACTCAAATCTCACAAGTGCACAAGTGTCCATTGTATATAACAAGATGATCCCGTAGCATGTGTGCGTTATTGTGAGTGTTTCTTTCATCACTGACTGAAGGGTTATTCGATCCACAGCTTATGTACTTTTCAGAAGAGGCGTAAACGCTCACAACCTCGCTATTAGTGTTCTAAAAATCCAAAGTAAATACATGAAACAGTTCTTTATGACAGAAAAATTAGATTAGCGCAAGACCCATAAGGCGATCCGGCTTGGCATGTCCAGCTACCGAGACGCAAAATCCCGTGGGAACAGTAAGGACATATTCTGGAAGTCCTGTATATTACAAACTCCAATTGATATCTAAAATAGATTACTGATATCTTGTCTTGTGTAGGGTTTAACGCCCGTTTTTACTACAGAGGCACCACAGGTGGCGGACAATGATCATACTTGAGATGAAATGATAAATTTGGAAAAGGAGCTTTTTTTTTTTTAAGGAAGGAAGCGTTCCAGGCTTAAGTTTAGGGTACCACCCGGCATTTTCCATTTATGAGGACTGAGGCAAACCTGGAATAACCCTCAATCAGGGAGGATGGTCCTGGTGGGAATAAAACCCTAGACCTCCCTCTCACGAGTCCCCGCCTTAACGACGTCTGCCACCCGTGGCGGTATATTGTATTATATACGGATATCAGGATTGTAATACTTTATGGGTGTGTCTAATTCGAAATGTTCTTGGATAATCTGCTGATATTTTATCCAATATAATGATGATGTTTTGAAACCAGCCTTCTTCTAAGAGAATGTTCAGAGCACCTAAATCTTTTTAAGTCCTCAAATGGGACATTGTTCACAAGGAAATACTTATTTGACCTAACTGAAGGTACAGCGTCTATCAAGTGATTAGGAATAAATTTGGCGCTCTATCAGAGCAAAGTCTCGATCACTCTGAAGAAAACTACAATCTCGCACTAAGGACTTTTGATTAACAGTCGTAAAAATTCCCAGTGAAAGCATACATCAATTATTATGTAAGGCCTTTTTTAAATACTTGTGCACTAGGTTGTTAACGTTATATTACAATAATATTGTCATGTGGAAGATGAATTTTTATCAGCCAATTAACCCCCTGAGCTTTTTGGGTTTCACATCACAACACTCTTTCGTGTTTCATTTTCGCTTCTTGATTTTATTCACAAGAGTTTGAGCACTAGTTGGTAGAGATACATTTGATGCATATGCCATCTTGATTACGGTTACACCATTGCTTCTGCACTACGCAAAATCTTACAAACTTAACAACAATAAAAGTTATATGTACAGCAGTTCTAATATCTTTGTCTTGTGCCAACTACTATTAATAGATTTTACCATATCAAAGAAAACTTTCCTGAAATTGAAGGTCATAACCTTGTTCTGTGCGCCTATTCAATTTTCCTCGAGATAGTTCACATGCACTTGTTTATTTGTATAATAGTATCTCTTAGTGATACAGATTTTGTGATGGAAAACGTGGATAGCATAGCCTGGAATGAGGTTCGACTGCATAGTTATTTTGCTTAAAATTTGTTGTCATCATTTCGTCTTACCAGAGCCCGGGAGTAAGGCATTTATTTTGGTTAAAATAGGCAGACAAAAAGGCACTTAAAATAAGCAGTATTATAGTTAAAATATGTATTTATTAAAAGTGAAAACAGGGAATATTATCACTTATTATTAATGAAAATAGTTATTTAAGCTACTTAATAATTTTTTTATCACACAATTAAAGTACTTAAGCTTACTTTTCTTGGTTACAAGCAACAACAAGACGTATTTTCAAGCTATCAACAGTCATAATCAGCCGTTTATCAGAAAGAACATTTTTCATCACAGAACATTCATTCTATTTCCATTGAAGTGATTGCAACATGTTTAAAACAAGCTATATCATTTACAACAGAACATTCACCTTTCAGGATATCATGGAAATGCTGATCAAGACAAAGCAAAATAGTATTGAATAGTCTTGGCGAATTATCAAATGATGCGCAGTGATTTCTGGTTGATTTCGTTTTTGATTATGCGTTTATAGGGGAATCAGATTAGTATCTCTCTTACTTCTGTACTGAACACGTTGCAGGGATGTTTTATTGCACAGCTGTACCGCTCTCATCTTTCTCGCTTGCAATTGTTTGTTACAATTACGTAGCTGATAAGTTATCCCCACCGCAAGTTTTTCATAATTGTCTCGCGCAGATCGATACAAGATCATTCGCCAGGACTATTCAAAACTACAGTACTTCCCTCATCCTCTCTATTTTCTGGTATTCGTATGCCCGCGGTAACCATGCGTTCCTTTCACCAATGAAGGTTCTACTAATTAAAGAACTTAAGTGAATTGGCTTAGGGGAAAGTTTTGGCTGCTTAAAAAGAAATGAATGTATAACAAGATTCTCAATAGATATTTTTGTAATATGAACATGCCATTTAATTTTTATAACTTTTTTCACTTCGATATATTTAAATTCTTTAGGCGCTTTTTAAAATTCCTAAATAATCTCAGGGGAAAAAATGCATAACGACCCCTAAACATTTTAAAGCTTAAAATAATCAACAGAAGCCAAAATAGGCAAAAAAAAAATTTGCAAAATAAAAACTGGTCCTATCGACCACAAATGTACGATAACATGTTTATTTCCATCTGACTCTTAAATATCTCCACTCAGATCTGGATGTCATCCTTTTCTGCAAGCGGCTCCCTAAGAGAGCTGTTTATGTTTCCAATTCCTGAAGTTTTTTTTTTTTTTTTTTTTTTTTTTTTTTACTCTTCCATTTGCATAAATTAGGTCGCTTGATCTTTTCCGACCGAATCAATCTCATTTTTCGTCTCGTTATCATGTTTTCGCCTTAATTTACATTGTGGAATTTTTATTGCATTTATTTCTGAATTAATTCTATTTAAAGTTATATCAGATTGTTTCTATGCTGTAAACCATTATTATTTACGCAAAATTTGTGTACTTTTTATTGTTTTCTCTGTTAAAATCTCTTTCCATACCAACGGAATTTCACTTCTGCTGTTCTTATACTCATATTACATTTCGTACACAACCTAACTTCTAAACTATGTAATAGACACGGAACGGGCAGTACTTTATCAGGATCCTCAAATCGATCGAAAATTGATTTTGCCGACGGCCTTTCCACTTGTCGCTGTCGAGGGAAGTCATGTCGCACGGTCCGATCTAATGCCACGCATTAGTAACAAATTAGTACTGATATTGCACTAGATGTTCTAAGTGCTGTCCTATGCTGTGAGACGTGCTTAAATCCTTTAAAAAGATATTGAGACAGCACCTCCATGCAAAGCAGTACTTTTATTTGGATGAAGATGCAGAAGCTGAGTGGCTTTATACGCACTGCCGACAAATGAACAACTTATGGGTTAATCGTGTTAAAATGTTCGAGAAGATGTATATTATCAAAATTCTCTGTGAAAACTTAGTTTTTAGCGAATTCCGAAGGATTTGTACAGACAGACCATGAAAGGATTTTTGAAGAATTTCTTTAAATTTCCATCAATCCTACCTACTAGGAAACGGAAATGACAATGAAGAAATGTGTGTGTGTGTGTGTGCTAACGCTCTAGCGATCGCAATTTTTGTTTTTTCTCAGCGAAACTCGATACATGCCATTAAAATATATTAATAAAAATACTTTTCGAAAATCAACAAAATCAGACTATTAGGAGTGGGGCTTTACCTGAAACCTAAAATTTAAAATCGCTCTAGCGGCACCAATATATTTTTCGTAATGATACTCAGTATATATAATTTAAATAATTTCAAAGTCCCTGAAAATAGATGAACTTTCGATTATTGTTGATTGTGTATAGTTGCTTAGTACATTGTAACAGTTTTTATTTTATTGAAACATATGATCATCTTCTTAAATACAGAATGTAACTCTAAACTTCTGTTATTTCTCTCTATTTTAGTGAATGTAAAGATGATATCAAGGACTCTGTACATAGCCATGATTACATTTAAAAATGTTTCAAAATATCCACCGTGTATAATTTAGTCTATCATTGCATATATATTTTAATTAATTCTATACGAATAATTTTTGTGGTTTAATCTCAATAACAACAATAATAACATGATAATTATCCATGTTTTTTATTTTGTGGTACTTATAGATTGCAAGAATTCTAATTTTGTTCCTCTAATACCTTACAGTAATGGCTTAACTTGTTTCATTTCATTAATTAATGAGGTCTGAATTTCAACTCCAAGATCGAGATTTACGCGTCCAGTGAAAGATAAACGGTTTCCACTAGTGTATACAAACTTCTATTTAGTAGCGGAATGCCCACACACCCACAAAAAGTAAAGTAAACTTTTTTAAATAAATAGGAAATTAATAATTATTTAAAATTAGATAAAGGCAAATTACATTTTTTAGGATATTTATTAATGTTTCATTTATGATTACATTACGATTTTTGTGTTTAAGCATTAAATTCAAATATAAGTTATCCAATAAACAATATATTATTTACGTATATTAAACGTTAATTTCACTTGCAAAAATTACCCAGAGAAACTTCCGAATCAGACATGGTTTTTGCCTGTAGCTCTTGGGTGGGGGCCCGAATTGTACTTTGGCTGTTGTCAAGTCCTTTTCTTTGTCTCCTTACAGTTGCTTTTACTTCTCACGTTGTCTTCGACGGATTCCATTTGCGATGAAACAGTTGCTACCCGGAAATCCTATTGCCTCGTTTGTTTCGGTGTCTTAAAGCCTCACTTTGAAAGAATGTTGTTCCAAATCTCTCTGAAGCTCCAATTTGTTCTTTCAAACGACTTCCTTTAATTCTTTTCAGCAATTTTACTTCTGTCAACTGCAACTCTGCCTATTCGTTTTTGCCATTATCCAACTTTCACTTCCACACAAAAGAAAAATGGCTGTTATTATAGAATAATAAGCTCGCTTTCAATGGTTATTCACAAATCTAAAAATATGCTTCGCACACAGATGAATTCAGATTTGATACAAGAAAATTTGCGATCTGCAGAGCCAAATTTTAAAAAGTATAATATTTTCGATACCACCACATCTCTCCTCTGCTCTCCCCCTTCTCCTTAACAACAGTTGATTAGAGAAACAAAATAATGGCCAGCTCGGAATTCAGCTTAATGAAGGTTCTCTTTCTAGTTTTTTCTTAGTAACTTTTCGGTACAGTTAAAGTTTGCCAAGAGTTTAAACTTCAATTATCGTAACTATGGCTAATGTTTCGCTGTGTCAGAATACCATTGCATTACAAAAAGTGATGGTAATAATGGTGGTTCGGTTTTTTGTTAATGCACGCTCTTTAACAACTCAGGTCATCAGCGTTCTATTCAATTCACGGCGTGAAACGGTTGGTAAATTTTGCTCAGAGGCCTCTTCTTTCAGGCTTTAGGTTCTTTTACATGTGGTAAATATACGACACGAGACCCACGACTTTACTTTCTTTCCGAAGGAAGCCATACTTAGGATTTTTACGGCCGAAAAAATGCATCGATCCTGGCAGGGATTGAACCTGCGACCTTGGGTTTAGAAGGCAAGTATGCATACCACTAAACCACCTGGACCTATAGGTAGTAATGTTGCTGTATTTATTCCAGTAGCACCAATACAATAAAACTTCAATAGATGCACGAATACAACAAACTGTACCTGTTTTATAATACACTAGATCCATTTGATTTAACACAAGATATTAGACCATACTGAAGGTGTCAAAAAATGTGTACACTTTCACAGTATTCTGCTTTCGTTTCAACAAATCTTTGCTGAGACTTATGCCATGTTACAAGTGGCTATTCGTTGTTCCCTAGACCGTTTAAAACACTTAAAGAGGGTAGACAATCAATTTCCAAGAATGGTGAACATGATGCTCCAGTTTATGCTCTAACGGAAGAAAACACCAACACCGGTGCTGTCATTGTGATAGAGGATCATTAAATAACATTTAGAATACTTTTAGAAATTCTAAAACTTTCATTGATCCACGCATTGGTAATTAAAAAGTTGCACATGAGACGTGTTATTGCAGGTGAGTTCCAAGGTGCTGATACCCGAACAACATGGCGTTCGCATGCAGTTGAAGATGACGTTACAGGAAGATGTTGAGTTTCTTTCAAAGATAACCACTGCTGATGAAACTTACTACATCATTTCGATCCTGAGAGAAAAAAACAAAACTCTGTGCGGAAATCTTCATCAAATTCAGCACTAAAAAAAGATCAACTCATTTTTCGTTATTCAAGGAATGGTTTACCAGCATATGGTACAGAGATGTCCTTGAAAACTCTGGCATATCACACGCAAAAGGATAAAGTAAGCCCGTATATCGGAAATGTTCAAAGTTCAACGTGAAGTGCACTTTTCACCCTCCCCATAGTCCAGATTGTGACTTTTACTTTTTCCCCAAATTGAAGAAACGTCTACGTGAGAGGCATTTTTCCATTCAGAAGAAATGGTGAACGCTGCGGAGGCGATTATGAAGAACCTGCCCAAAAATAGTTTCCATCCTGTCTTTGAAGACTGACATACACTCTGGGATAGCTGCATTGCATTCGACAGGGCACTACTTTGAGAGAGATTGTCAAAATTATGAAGATCAACAAAGGTATGTTGTCAAAAAAACTATGATCATTCATTATTGAATAGTTCTTGTAAAGATATTTCATAAATATAGCTCATCATGTATATCTATAGAAACTTTCACTTCATAATCATATGTGACGTGAAGAAACAGAAGATATGTCACTAGATAGTGAAGTCATTGAAAGTTTTTCATAGAAGCCCCTAATAGCTGAATATTCTAATCCCTTACATAGATTCACGTTCAGGCAAACAATGAACGGAACAGAGACATATGCCACGGAAAAAAAATGTACTTATATTTTATGTTTTCTCATTTGATGACCCCCGCCGCGGGTGGCCGAGGTCGTTAAGGCTCGTGAGCGGGAAGTCTGGGTTTCGAATCCCGCCAGGACCGTCCTCCCTGACTGAGGTTTTTCCAGGTTTTCCTCAGTTCTCATAAATGGCAAATGTCGGCGAGGTCCCTAAACTTAGGCCTGGAACGTTTCCTTCCTTTAAAAAAATTTTTCCCTATATATCATTTCATGTACCACCCGTTTTCACCGCCTGTGGTGCCTCAGTAGTAAAAACGGGCATTAAACACCATTCAAAAAAAATTTGATGACCCAAAGTCTATGGGAGAAATTGCCGATACACAGATATATCGTTTTCAACAAATATTTAGCACAAAAAAATAAAATAAAATGTTGTATACTACATCCATTCCTACACGGAACATATATTTCAGAAAATTTATTCTTTCTTTAAAAAAATTACATGTTTACATTTGTTACATTATTATTATTCTTCAGATATTTAAATCTAAAAACTAAAAACAAAAACCCATTAAAATAATGATAAAAATAAAGTAGATAAATGAAGAACAAAATACAAAGTACTATAAGCATATCTATTTTAAATTATCAATAAAACATATACATAAACTAAATTATAAATCCCCATACATGCTGGTAGCCAGCACTAACCTATAACTGGTAACCAGCTGTTAAAAAATGTGTACTGGTATCCAGTACAAGTTTTATTTACCTTAAATGTCTTTCTTCTATATCGAAAATAAGTTACGTAAATTTAATCCAATTTTTGTTAATTATATATAAAACGAATGTAACTGTATACTGTACAATATTTATCTTAATACCTAACGTATTCTGTAATTCAGTTTCCTTTAAGTTAAAGTATAGCTTATCATTAATAACCTTTTAATACTAGTTACTATTTATTAATAAATAAACATTTTATAAATCTTATCAAATTTAATATTGTTCACTTAACTTTAACCATTAACTTGGTTATTTTTCTTTCAATACTTCACTAGAGTTTTTACGTGTTATATTTTGTAACTCTGTAGCTATAACAAAATACTCCCTTGATAATTAATATATATTATCTTCCTTCCCGGCCCTTCCCTCCCTCCACCTCACTGCCTCTTCTCAAACTCCTCCCTTGGTAGCTGCAAAATGTTATCACAAAGATTCCCTTACCCCCTGCAAGTAAGGAAAAAAAAATATGCCAGGTGCTGTTTGCTATTAAAACGCCCAAGTAAGTCGATTCATATCGGAAGCATCTAACACAGCAGGTTGCAATCTGAAAGCCAACAAAATACTAACTCAGCATATCTTATGATCTGTATTTGATAAATAAAAATCTTCCATCTATTTCGTAATGCTGATGTATCCAATTTACGAAGTCATAAAAGTGGATCACACCAAGAGATAGCGTAAAGAATGGTAAAGGGCGTGGTTGCCGTTCTTTTGGGGTTAATGGTGTATTGAAATTCTCCACACAAGGTTACAGTTCCTTTGCTCCTAGGACATAGCCATGTATACGTTTTCCCATTCTCTAAAGCACCCGGTGTCTGCTTTAGCATTATTTCAACAGCTGCATCTCAGCTGGCAGAATTTATGATCCTCACAATGCAGCTGTTGTTCATACTCCCAGATACAGAATAAGGGCACTGTTTGCTTAGACAATTGATATGTATTTTTCCTTTTCCCAAAAAAAATCAGGCAGTTTCATCCAGAATGGAAAATCAAACATTTAGGAAAAACAATTTCTAGTAACCATATTAGGAAGTCTTAATTCAAATGTGTCCAAGTTTCATTACGGAAACACAAAATAAAATTGTCCATATACATAAAATATGTAGAAACTTTCAGCTGGGTAACTCTGAAAATGTTTATACTAAATTAGTATTATATTTACATAAAGGACGAGATTTCTAAATCAACAGCCCTTGTTTTCATACTTGCGTCACAACCGTGTCGGTCCTGGTGGTGTAGTGGTAACCGTACTTGCCTTCTAAATCAAGATCGCGGGTTCAAACCCGGCCAGGATCGATGGATGTTTTCGGGGTGTAAAAATCCTAAGTATGGCTTCCTTCGGAAGGGAAGTAAAGCCGTGGGTCCCGTGTCGTACATTTACGGCACGATAAAGAACCTCAAGCCTGAAGAAGAGGCCTCTGAGCAAAATTTGTCGGCCGTCGGAAAGAAAGAGATAGTGGAAGAGTTTCCACTTAACTTCTAGTAAGTAACGCGTCATCTTTCCCAACCATGCGGTAGCGTCCCTCATGAATTCCGGCGACCCCTACCAAGGCATTTTGTTACATGCTTACAATTTTAACAACATATACAATTCCAAAGTACCCATGCCACAATTTAAATAACAGAGATCCTATTTTTTTTAATGTTAGTTTTTATTACTGTAACGGCTGTGCAGAAATGGAATGGTTGCATTGCTTCCTTTACAAACCATAACACGAAAATAAAAGTGTGATGCAAATATTTTTTTTTTGAATGGTGTTTAAGGCCGTTTTTACTACTGAGGTCCACAGGCGGTGTACATTGATAATACATTGGGAAAGGATTGTTTTAAAGAAGGAAACGTTCCAGGCCTAAGTTTAGGGTACCTCCCCAGCATTAGCTATTTATAAGGACTGAGGAAAACCTGAAAAAAAAACAGTCATGAAAGATGGTCCTGGCGGGACTCGAACCACAGACCTCCCACTGACGAGTTCGCTCCTAAATGACCTCGGCCACCAGTGGCGATTGTGATTTTTTTTTTATTTAATTTATTTACTGACGCTCTTTAACATCTCAGGTCATCAGCGTCCCATTCAACTCAGGGCGTGAAAGGCCGACAAATTTTATTCAGAGGCCTCTCTTTCAGGCTTGAGGTTCTTTTTCGTGGCGTAAATGTACGACACTTGACCCTAGGCTTTACTTTCCTTCCGAAGGAAGCCATAATTAGGATTTTTACGCCCGAAAAAATTCATCGGATTCGAACCCGCGATCTTGGGTTAGGAGGCAAGTATGGTAACCACTACACCACCAGGACCGACCCGGAGTTCTTTAAATGACTGTAGAGTCCAAAGGAAGGGAGGCATTGTTGACTTTCTGTGGACGCCCAAAGGTCCCAGGAACCATTTGCAACACAAAAAAATCGATAGTGGCCAAAAACTCACTCCCATTGTCCCTTAAAATTAAGTTTCTCCGTCAATCCCGAGGTCTTGCACATTATCTCCGGACAAGAACTATATCTTCATATCTCCACAGATTTGAACTAAGATCAAATAGTTTATGTGACTGTAATGTGTAATGGAGCATATATTCAGGAAAATTAACCGGCCTAATAAATTCGGAATCAACATTAATGGCAGTCCAATGATAAATTTAAGATTTGCCGACGATGTGGTCTTATTCGCCAAAACACCGAAAGCACTACAAACTATGCTGGAACAATTATGTGAGCATAGAAAAACGCAGGGCTGTCACTAAACAAACTGAATGCACAGTTAATTTCAAACGGATCTGAAACCCCCAATAAAAATAGATGGAACAGTCCTCATATATGCGAGCGAATATACATACCTAGCACAACAGATTTCCTTCCATGATAAAATGGAAAAAGAACTACAAACAAGCATCCCATTAACCTGGAGAGCATTTTGGGTCTTAAGTTAATATTGTTAGACTAAGAAAATCGGATTCCAGAAGCTCGAAACCCGTGTATACCCTGCCTGTATTACTATATGGGTGCCAGACATGGTCAATACAGAAAAACAAAAGGACTAAATTCAATTATGCCAAGGAAAAATGCAACGCAAGATCCTAGGAATAATTATGAAGGACAAAATACCTACAGTAATAATAAATCAGTTATCTCAGACAACAGACATCGCACAAATAGCTACCAGAAGCAAATGGCAATGGGGCAGTCACGTCGCAAGAATGCAGGACAATAGATGGACCTACAAGATTCATGTGGGACCCCAGGATAGGAAAAAGGACACAAGGCAGACCCAGAAGAAGATGAACAGACCTCTTCAAGGAACATGCAGGTTCAGATTGGTCAAGAGTAGCAAGAGGAAGAGAAAAATGGAAATCTCTCGAGAAGTAACTAGTGCAGTGAGAAATGGAGTAACCAAACCAGAGTGTCCTAAACAGCATACGAACAACTAGCGAGGAATAGCTCACCATGTTAGGAAAAAGCGAGCTTTCTCTACTTGTTAGGGGGCCTTTGCCCTTAAGGAGCACAATAGGCTATCTTTATATTTGTAATACAATTAATAGTCCTGAGCACACCTTGTGGGAATGCTACTAAACTGGACATCTCAGACAAGACATACAAAGAGAAATACAACAGAGGATTATACGATAAAATAACAAAAAGAAAAACAATGGCCAACTCCATTTCAGGCAATGCTTTGAAAAGTTTTAAAGGTTAGCCATTACCAGACAAGACAATTGCTAATGAGCCGGAGATGTTGCATCTGTTGAAATACCAGGAGCTCTAGCGGGATTAATATTTTTTGCAACGAAACTGTATACATAATTGAAATAAAATAAAACTATAGTCTCTGAAAATCAGAGAAATCGGGCCAATGGGAGTGGTGGTTTACCTGAAACTTAACAATTTAAAAATCGATCTAGCAGCACCAATATGTTTTATCCACAACTAAACCCTGCATATTCCATTTAAATCAAAAAGAAAAATAACGTCTGAAAATCACTGAAATGAGATTATTAGCAGTGGGGATTTACCTGAAAAAAGATCGGGATTTAAAGCAAAATTTAAACATCGCCCTAGCGCCGGCATGTTTATTTTTTTTAAAGGAAACTGATATATGCCACTGAAATAAAATAAGAAAAATTCTGAAACCTAGTGAAATCGAAAAATTAGGCGAGGGCCCCCTAAAAATTGCTCTAGCGGTACCAATATTTGTTTCTTCACAATAATATTCGGTATGTATTATTTAAATAACCACAACAGTTTCTGAAAATTAAGGTAACTGAACCTTTAGGGTATACTATAAACCGAAGTTTAAAAAGCGCTTTAACGTTTAATTTTCTCCGAATAAATATTTCTGCATATAAACTGTATTTATTCTATATTTAATGTTCTATATGCATGTTCTATATTTAATGAATGAATAGTGTTTAACGCCCGTTTTTGCTACAGAGGCACCACAGGCGATGGACACGTGATACACGAGATGAAATGATATATTGGGAAAGAATTTATTTTTAAGGAAGGAATCGTTCCAGGCCTAAGTTTAAGGTACCTCCCTGGCATTTGCTATTTATGGGGACTGAGGAAAACCTGGAAAAAACATCAGTCGGGAGAAAATTCCTGGCGGGATTAGAACCCCATACCTCCCGCTCACGAGTCCGCGCCTTAACGACCTCGGCCACCCGTGGCGGCTTTTATATTTAAAAAAACATTGTCGTTAAGATAACAAATGCAAAATGTTAATCTAATATGTGTTTGAGAATTATATTTGTATGTAAGAGCGCTCTGTAATAACCTTCAGAAAACGTTTTGGATAATAGCATTTAAATTAAATTTCATGCCAAATAAAATCTATATAACTTTCCATTGTTATTATTAATGTTTTGTACGTTGTTTCTTAATTCTAACATGTTTTGTTTTATTGAAACATATCAACATCTTATTCTTAAATACACAATGCAACTCGAAATTTTCTGCTATTTAATGAATGTAAAGACGATATCAATGGGTAAGTTTATAAACATGGTTATATTTAAAAATGTTTAAAAATATCCGCACAGTATAACTTTGTTTATTAGTGGCCACATATCATTTAATTAATAATATAGTCGGTCCTGGTGGTGTAGTAGTTACTATACTTGCCTCCGAACCCGGCCAGGACCGATGGATTTTTTCGGGGCGTAAAAATCCTAAGTATGGCTTCCTTCGGAAGGGAAGTAAAGCCGTGGGTCCCGTGTCGTACATTTACGGCACCAAAAAGAACCTCAAGCCTGAAAGAGAGGCCTCTGAGCAAAATTTGTCGGCCGTTTCATGCCCTGAGTTGAATGGGACGCTGATGACCTGAGTTGTTGAAGAGCGTCCATAAATAAATCATTCAAAAAATAATAGTATACTGTTAATGTTTATGGTTTAATCTCAATAATAAGAATAAGAATGTAATTTCCCATTTGTAATTCTTATAGGTTGGAAGAATTCTAACTTTGTTTCTTTAATACCACACAGTAATGCCATAACTTATTTCATGTCATTGATTATTATGGCATATTTTGCATTTTATATTATTTTTTAAAGTTATTCAACTTGGTGAGGAATTCACTTAGTTTACGCAGCTCCTGCAAGACGGACTTAGAGCTTATTCCGATGCATAGACAAAAGAATAATGAACATTTAGAACAGCATGGATGATGTTTTCAAGAAGGATCAAGAGTATAACGAAATAAACAATTTATGTATAACAAAAACACTTTAAATTGAAAAATTATCTTAACGGCTTCTATGCGCATCCCACCTTTTAGAGTCCTCTTAATACCACGTACAAACAGCAGGTGTGAGAAGAGGCGAGCAAGAACTGCTGAGAGTTTTAATCGCATTAACTAATGGAATGGAAATTTTCCACACCTTTAGCAAAGTACTTAAGACGTAACAAGTTTAGACTATTTCCTTCTACAAGCTAATAATTACAGTTTTTATTAATATTTGCCCCTCTTGCTTCGCTTCTGAAAGTCTGGTACTAATTGAATGATATTTTCTATTGCAATGCCAAGATTTTGGTAATGAAATTAAAACTGAAAGCAAACTCTCCTAACAAAATTATACAAAATGTATCACTAGTAGTTTAGATTATTCTTTAGAATTAATTTCACAGAAAGCCTGTTTTAACCTCTTTCTGTGCATCACGATAAGGAGAGTAATTATATTTTATTACAAGGGCACGTAGAGCCTTATATGTACACATACTCACCTTGCTCTCAAGAAAAAAAGCTTTCTGGTGGGTCTTAACAAACTTGAACATTAACACATTGTCATCTGCAAATTTCTGAACCTGAAAATATATTTCCTTGTTCGGAACAAGTAAAATCCCTGGTGTCAAATCAAAGCTGTATGGTAGATGTTTCAGTGCTTCAAATTTCAGAGAATTTAATATATCCAATGTAGGCGCAGCAGTCATGGAGAGAATTCGTCATCATTTCCAAAAGTTCCCAGCAGAAGCCTGTGCTCAGATATTTTTCTTGAACTCAGAAGACGGGTGTTTGCATTGCATCGATTGTATCTTACGCTGTGTACGATGGTGTCACAAGTCGAAGAGAAAAAATCACATTTTTTATCAGTATGACAATCGTCTGCCCACATGTTTGTGATCATCGGATACACCTGCCTTGAAACACATCTGCTATAGCTGAGGATATCAGAGTCGAGACTCAAGTTGAAATCTACAGGACGTTGCAAAATTATCACAAGTTTATCATAAGAGGTCTGAGATGGCCGATAAATTCACGAACGTAGTTAAGTACCATTTTGTAATGACATTTCTCTGATTTTCGAGAAAAATGGTTACTATGTGACCACTTATGGAGAAGAAATGGGCAACCATTTTCTTTCCCATACTCCCTGGTCTCTTGATTTTTGAAGGATGGGCGGTCATCAAGCAAAACCCAAATGAAGAATGGCGTTTTGTTTCTGGATCAAACTGATATACCCATGTTTTGTCACCTTTAACAATATCTGAAACACGGCGAGACCTTCCACAGTTAAATCTTTGCTGCATTTCTCAGCACCACCCCGTGAAGTTTCTGCTTCAGACAAATTATGGGGCATGCATCTTGAAGATTTCTCTTTATACACGAAGATACTCATGAAGAATGGCTAAAGCACTCGTCGAACTAAGCGCCATTGCCAGCTCAATGTCCTTGTAGAGTAGTCTAGGATCTTCTCTGATCATTATTTCCACAGAGGCGATGTTCTTCTCAGTCACTACTGTTGTTGGTCTGTTTTCTTCATCTTTAAAATGAACAGAACAAAAAAATTGCCAAATTCTTACATTAAAATAATTTAGTTCAGTTTTGTTAATTTAAAATATACTTTATGCCCATTCCAGAGAATGCAAACTTATAAAAAATATGTATTTTTATGTCTCCTCAGTGAGCAGATGTCAGGAATGAAAAATGTGTCACTGTCGATAAAAAAAATTAGTCATTTCTTCAAAAGTTGCTATGACAGAATAACTTTATTTTTTACATTTCAGGTCTATGGACACTCTTTTTGAGCCGTGTTATCTGTCAACCAGTCTAAGCCCAACCTTGTTTATTATTCGTATCGCAATTTAGAACACATTGTGAAACAAGTGAATACGGAATTTACTCTGGTGAGGTGAGCTCAGAATTCGAGCGGAAGTCTCATGGCTAATATTGTTAAAAGCAAGCTGTGGAGATAAAGTGCATCCCGGGCGTGTCCACTTTATAGTTGATGTAGTATTTTACCTCCCCAGGTCGATGGAAATATATATACCGACAAAAAAAATCCCTTTCGGAATTTTAAGATTTACCTCAGAACAAATCAATGTACAACGTGCTTATTGCTTTTAAACACGGTGCAGAAGTACGCGCACCCACTGAATGAAATAAATAATTAGAAATCAGCTGTTGTAGCCAAATTTACAAAGTAAAGAATAAAAGCAATATTAATAACCATAGGCTAGCGAATCTCACTTTGGTTATATGCAAAATGATTAAATATTTGAGATTTGTAGATCCAAAAGTCGACATGACATTCTTATTTCTATAATGAGTTTTTGCCTAATTCGTATATTTCTTGTAACTTGAAATAAACGCCATAATATATTCCAAAACCCAATATTTGTGGTTTAAAATATGACTTATTTCCAAAATCCGACGATTGCATTAATTTCCAAACTCCGATAATTCTTAGAAGACAAGAAAACAATTAAATGAACTTATTTATATGTTTATTTACTGTGGCAGAGCTAAGTTCATTAGTTTAGCCCTTCCACTGCACAATTATAACAAACAGTAACAAGGACAACACTCGTTCAAATATAAACCTATGTAAAACATGAAATAAATAGGTAAATAAATGTTTGTTAACAAACGTGAATAACCAAACATATTAAGGTTATAATAGGTACAAACAGTAACCATGACAATTCATATACAAGTCATGAAACACAGTGAAAATAAATGTACTAATACAACATACAGAATGAATAACACAAACGTGATTATAAAACTGATAGGAAACGCAATGATAATAATAGAATGAGCACTTATAAAAATAAATATGTGTTGCAACATAAGTCTGAGGTTATCTATTATTACTTACTACATTAAACAATTTCTTGCGAAATGCTCCTAAGGTTTGGCAGTCTCTGACGTTCTGTGGCAATATATTCCAGAGACGGGCAGAAGTACGGTGGAAAATAATAAGCATCTCATGTTTTTACACTTAATATTACATTCCGTCAGGTTATCAAAGAATGAGTGTTTAATCTTTTCTACTTGTCTGATTTTGCAATATTTTCAGCAGTGCGCGCTTCTAGCCTGGGGGAAAGACGTGGCACACAAGTCCTACCCGTTTGGTAGTCTATTCCCAACTAACTCTTTCTTAGTGTTTCCCACGACTTGTTAAGAGGGTAGGTCTACAAGTTTCCGGCCTCGCCGATAAGGATTATCTCCTTCACAAAACCCTTATCTTGTGTCATACCTTATGTGTTAAGTAAATAATTGCAGTGGTAACTTCCGCTCCGCTGTGTCCAGCTGTTCAGATATAGTTGCACAAAGAAGGCTATGTGTAGAAGATTGTGATATGTTCAAAATGGAGTATCGAGCTGTTATTAAGTTCTTCACAAAAGAAGAACCTACTCCAAATTAAATTAAACAGCGATTGGACGGTGTATATGGGGAAGTATCCCTTTCATATTCTACCGTAAAAGAATGGGCCAAACTTTTCGTTCCATTATGTCTCAAACTCTATTTTTACAATTTTAATTATTAAATATTAGAAAACTGTATTGTTTATTACATTGTGACATTTAAGGTAAAGAAAGATCTTCCAATAATTTGTCGTCGAAATATTGTGAAATGTCGCAAATTCGGGTATTAGGAAAATTGTTAAACGTATTTTTCTCTGTAGTCAAAAAAATGCACATGCCGAATTTTGAAAATATTTCCTTCAGGTGGGGAATATATCCGTAAACGAGGGTTCAACACGGCTTGGGTAAAGATTCTCTGTGATAGCCGGAACGCTTTTTTATGTAAGGACTTAACAGTGATGAGATCGATGGAGGGGGGGGGACAGGTACCGTGATAATTGATTTTTCCAAAGCGTTTGACGTAATGCCTCATGATATTTTGCTTTAAGCCGCTTGAGATTAGATAAAAGGGTTGCCTTGTGGATACAATGCTTTAAATGGATAGAACTTAAACGCTAAAAATTGAAAATCGGAAGTAGGGAACATACATTTCGGGTATACAGTAATATTTAACAAAGGCCCTGTTTTTTTTTTTTTTTAATTCATTGGCGATATAATTAGTACGGTTAGATATAAAATAATTTCATTGATTGTGTTATTATTATTTTTAAAAAATAATGAGAAAAATATATTATTTAACTTCAAACCAGTGGCGGCTCGTGGCTCCTGTAGAAGGGTGGGTCAGTGGCGTAACTACCTGACATCTATTTGACGGAAGGTCTTTTTTTAACAAGACTTATACTCATCACCGACATACTGCAGCCCACCTTACTTTGTGCTATAAACGTCTAATTTATATGGAACTCTTCTAATTCAGCTGTTAAGCCTTCTGCATCAATTCAGAAACAGCAATGAATTTTATGAGTCTTTCAGTCGGTTTACCCCCACTGAGTATGGTAATATTACAACAAATTTTGCCATGCATGTAATGTCTGTCGTTTCGTCTACCTGTACAGAAACGAAATTTGCCCCTTCTACTTCTTTTCTAACCTCATTCCTATATACTTATATTTTTCACTTCACACGCTGTCAACCAAGATGTTTTTTTCAAACCATAACCTTCTTTATTTCGAGCCGTCTTGCTAAGTAAGCGCCTATAGCTTTTAGTGTGAGGTCCAAATCGTTTCATTTCTAACTTAACAGTTAAACTTTGACGCGAAAACACACACTTCAAAATAAATAGTTCACTCTATTAATTGCCACAAACAAGATACATTTTTATATACGAGTATATATATATATATATATATATATATATATATATACTATTAATAGAGTAATAAAAACTTCTAAAAAGCATAAAAACTCATAAAAAACACTCAGAGTGCAATATAAGAAGGTTCACATAAAATTTCACACTAAAATCCGTAAAATTGAACACTAAAATCACACTATATTTCGAGCTTGGCTCTTGGTCACGTGATGAAAATGAACTATATATATAACTATATATATATATATACTTAACAATTAATACTGTGAAAGCCAATTTTCCACTGATAAATAGTGTTGAATTTCCAACGAGGTGTAAAAACAACCCTTATTCAGTTATGTGTGGTATTAGTAACCTCTCAACATCTGGTTCCTAAGAAAAGAGAGATTACCGAGACCTGACTATGGGCCGTCTTCCTGCTGGCCCAAGAGAACGCAGAAACAAGCGGGAGAAAGACTAACCCACTTGGAGGAAGACAAATATAAGTCCTTGTAAATCTTTGCTGTTCCATGAGCCGCCCTCGCTAACGGAGGTACCGCATGCTACAGCTACTACAGTAGAGAGAAAATGCGCTTATTGCATAAGATACCATTAAGAACTAATCGGTTACACATCGTATGTCGTACATTTTTGTGTTAAAAGTTGATCAATAGAAGAGAAAGTGATAAATAATTGTGGTATTTTCTTTGGGTGGCCTGGGCCCATCTCCCTGCTTCATACTAATTAAAGTATAATGCAAATTCAGGTAGCAAGCAGGCTAAAAGTAACGCTGTAAGCCTCTTAAACAGCTGCAATCTTTGGGCTGCTATATCTCAATAACAAACTTGAACGGAATGATATGTTAATGTCACTAAGAAAAGCATGGCAGGGGCTACATTACGTAATACGCTAATCAGAATACACGGAAGTTAGCATCCGTCATTAGTTCGTCTGCTGTAGTTTGGGATTCATACAGACTAAATAAAAATACTCCTTGGAACGGGTATAACAGAAAGAGAAACATTTGTCACAGGGGAATTAGCTACAGTGTTTAAAAGATCAAAGACTTTATCAGAAGTGTATTATAATATTATGTTATAAGCTTTAATGCTTAACTATACCTGACTTAAGCTACTTAAGTCTACACTTCTAGCGAATTCCAAAGGAATATAGTACCCATGAAAAGATTTTTGACAAGTTCTTCAAATTAGGCACCTATATGTGAGTGTGTGTGCGTGTGTGTCTGTTAAAGCTGTAGCAGTCGCAATTTTTGTTTTTTCTCAACGAAACTCTACATGTAGCCATCAATTAACAAACGATTCGTCGAGTTCGTTAACAAGGAAAATTGAACTATTAGAGTGTGGGTTATTCTAAAGCGAAAATTTAAAAGAACTTTTAAAAATCCTCTAGCGGTTGTAATTTTTTTCTCTACGATATAAACCATTAAAATAAATTGAATAAAAATAAGTTTTAAAAATCAAGAAAATCGGGCCATTTGGAGTACGGGTATGTCTGACAACCAAAATTTAAAGATTAGGGGTTAAAGCGAAATTTAAAAATCGCTCTAGCGACCGCAATTTTGTTTCACAGTGAAAGTCGGTAAAGATCATAATAATAATAATAATAATAATAATAATAATAATAATAATAATAATAATACCTAGTTTTTGAAAAATCAGATTAGGGATGGTGGTTTGCCTGAAACCTAACATTCAAAAATTGCTCTAATTGCACCAAATTTTTTCCCAAAGAAACTCGATGTATACAATTTAAATAAAATAAGAAAAAGAATTCCTGAAAATCACAGAAATTGAGAAATTAGGAGTTGGAGTTTACCTGAAAACCAAATTTTAAATATTGCTCCGGCGTTTAATTTTCTCTCTATTGTTTCAAAATAAAAGATCAAATTAACTCAGCGTATAAACTGCATTTATAACGATGCATAGATAGGTTTTATATTTGACAAAAGTACTGTCTTGAAGATAGCAAATGTGAAACATTAATCTGTTTGCAAGAATGTATTTGTATGTAAGAGCGCTCTTTAGAAAACGTTTGTATTACATGTTTTTACTATAATAAAATTAAAATTAAATTTCAAAGGCAATGAAAATCGACGAAACTTTCGATTGTTAATTGTTGATTGTGTATATTTGCTTAGTACATTGTAAATGTTTTTAAATAGCAGCATGTTTTTGTTTTATTGACACATATAAACTTCTTAAATACACAATGCAAGTCGAAATTGTCTGTTATTTTTCTCTATTTCAGTGAATGTAAAGATTATATCTAGAGTGTTACATTTAAACATCTTTAAAAATACTCACACATTATAGCTTTGTCTATAATGGTCATATACTTCATTTAATAAAGTACCATTAATTTTGTGGTGTAATCTCAATAATAATAATAATTTTTGTAATACTTACAGATTGCAAGAACTCTAATATCACACAGTAATGTCATAACTTATTTCATTTAATTAATTAATAAGGCCTAGTTTGGATTTTATATTCATTTTTAAAGTTTTTCAACTTGCTGAGGAATTCGCTTAGTTTATGTAGCTGCTGTGTGACGGACTTTTTTGAAAAGTGCTATAGCTAGTGAAACTTTTCACTCAGTAGGAATCTTCTTTTTGAAAAATTTTGATTAAAACGTCTTTTCTTGTTCTATTAATTCTGTACCTTTATTGTCAGTTCCTGAAACTTATTTTATTATAATATTGTTTAGAACTAGTTCACAAATGTTTTCTTTCCGGTGTGTTGTCATGAAGTGCTGATTTTACTTCATGATCATCATTAATACATAAACGTTTTTAATGTTGAAGCAATTGGTCATTGTTTATTAAATGTAGACGCCGACATAATTTTAAATTCCTATCTTAGATTATATCATATTCTTTCCTCGTAATGCTTTTGTTCCTTGGACCTAAGAGATTATCTAACTATTTTATTGTTTCCTTATCTTTTTATTGCATTTTGTGTGTCTGCAAGTTTTGTTTATTTAGATGTTAACAGTTTTAAATTTAATTCTTTTTAATGCCTATAGTATTTTACAAATTTTCTTCTCGCTTTTGTAGATAACTGTGATTTATTTGAAACAATTGAACGACGAGTTATATTTTGCATCCTTCTTAATTTCTAAAACATAATTCTTTCAGTTAAAGTTACAGCTCAGTTTTGTCGTAACATAATCTTACACGAAAAGTTCAGAAGCAAACACATTTTTTTCTTTAAATCCTGCGCATGCGTCTCTGTGGAAGTTTTGAGAATAATAATCAAAAACTATAGCAAACTGTTCCAATTGTTACATTCAAGTTTAGATAACAACATGTGCAACAATTGCGCCTCAATAATGTGTTGCATCAGGAAATATGAACAAAGTTGTTGAATCATCTGTGACGGTGGATCTGGAACGAGCATATTTCCGTGCCATGATTTTTTATGACTTTAAAAGTTGGTTTAGAAGCGACAGGCATCTTGAAGGATTGCGCCATGTATTTGCCGATTTTTGTCCTTGGCAAGCCACTGTTTATCAACAGTTTGCACAATTTAAGAGAGGAAATATTTTTCTTGAAGGTGAAGGCTGAATCATCGACCTTACATGCTTAAGTAAGATACACAATTAGAAAGAGGAACAAATAAAACAATAATAATAATAAATGAAAGTTTTAAACGCGGGAAGATCGGTATTTAAGATAATATGAGTTAAATTAACTTACGTATTATTTACAAAACACTAATTATTGCGTTCTAACCAGAAAATAAACTGCTTCTAGCTTCGCGCGCTTTAGCTAGGAAAATATCCACATTCAAACAATTAGTGCGACCCGTAAACAGGTCCCAGTATGCCAATCGACATCCAATTGCGTTATTTTTTTTCTGGAAACATCGTTTTTCTCGGGTGTTCCCAATGGGTACATTTGGCCAGAATATGTACGTTTTCCTCATTCCCTCCACAAAATGGGCACATTCTCCTATCATCCATTAGATCCTTCCAACCTCCCAGTCTAAACCAGGCTATTCCTGATCTTGCCTTTCTCCCTAGAAGGAGCATATATACCTCTTTACGCCAGGTTAATTTACATTCGATAGGCTAAACATTCTGCCTCCATTTCCTGCCTGCCTTGTGCTAACATCCTCCCTTACGTTTTTATTATTTTCCTTGCCTCGTTGCCATATTGAACCCAGGTCAATTCCTCTGAGTTCTGTTTCCACCTCTGCAGCCCAAAACGTTGTGTTATATTTTGTATTTGGTGTATAGCATTTGGAGCGAAGTGTGGACTGGTCTCCCTGCATTAGTCTAAGTCAGTATTTCACCATATTTGTTTTACTGTTAACCACATATTCATATCAACCAACAACAGATGTAAATGTTTCGAAAGTACACAACACAAATGCTGGATATGGCAATATGATGCAGAAAGTAAGTGACATTTCCAAGAGATAAAAGTGAACAGGTTGAGAAGTGTTGGTAAGGTGACAATCTACTCTTTCTACTCAGTAGCACCAGCCATGTTTGATGAAAAAATACAACCATTCTATAAAACGTCTGCCCAAAGTCTTCGATGCGTGAAATTCTACTGCAGCATGACAGCGCCTTCCTTCACAATGCACAAGAAACAACTGAATGTCTGCATAGTAAGAAGTCAAATGTTTGTTCCATTCCGCTACAGTTGAAACCAGGCCATGTATATACATATTTCAATTTCCAAAAGTAAAACAAAACAAAAAAATCTTGGTGATGAATTGCATGGCTATATAAAGAGAGTACAAAAAATGTATACACAAACAGAAAATGATGAGCACTAATCAGCTTTTACAGTTACAACAATTGCTCAAGATGCCCACCATCGGTGTCGATACCCTTCTGAGTACGTTGAACCATTTAAGCAACGTTTGCGAAAGTGTCCTCAGCGATTGTAGCACATACCGTTTTAATTTCTTCCCGAAGTGCTGTCAGTGTAGCTGATTTTCTACGGTATACAACATCCTTAAGAGTTCCCCATAGGCAGAAGTTCAACGGAGTTAGGTCCGGAGAACGCGGTGGAAATACAATCGGACCTCTTCGTCCTACCCAGTGCCTTAGATAATGCCTAGGATAGTGCCTTGAATCCAGTGCGCGGGGCTTGTTACTGTGCGAGGTCTCCCAGATCTGCCCTTGTGAACATCGGATACGGTACCATGAGTCTCAAATTTGTCTCAAATGCGTGCAGTTGTTACTCGCGTTGGCGGTTCTGTTCTGTACACACGTCTCCATTGCCTTTGAACTTCAACAATATTCTCGGTTTTCCAATACCACTTCAAAATTGCTTTCCGCTGTTCAAACGATAACCTTGGCTCCATTTTGTTGCAGCAACGCTAGCATAACGTAGTGTGAGTCACATCTGTTTACAGAACATCATACTACACATCACTGTTGTTTTTCGGTCCAACTTTGAAATATATTAAGTAGATATCTATTGTGAAAGTGTGTATACTTTTTTTTTTTTTTTTTTTTTGCACCCTCAGTATGAAGAGTTAGTTTGTAGCCTAACCAAAGAAATATGGCGTTTTAAGGGGATATGAAATGGAGTTTGGGTCAACAAATTTTATTTTTGAATGATCGTCACATATGAAATATGAAGTTTTCTTTTCATTGTGTCGTTTGAATTATCTGGATAACTACGCTAGAAGTGTGTTCATTATTAAAATGAACCTATAATGAATGAAATTTAAAGTGCTGCAGTTATTAAGTTTAGATGCTGGCTCTAATACTGTTGATGTAATGCAGCGAATAGATGAAGAGAGACTGGGGGGGGAGTTCAAAAAGTAAGCTTAATAAACTCACAAATCAAGCAAAACGATGTAAAGAGATGCCAAAAGGAAATAAGAACTAGAAAATAAAGAGACATTACCCAAGCTATGCTGCAGGCTTCTATTGATGTTTCAACTTTGGCGTTAATTTCACGAAAGTTTATTATTTTCTCAATTATTAATTAATATTCTGACCTGAGGTTTTCATGAGTTGATTATGGAGGCGTTTTACATACACTGGAATATTGGCTTTGAAATTAATTTAAAATTTGGCGAAAGTATTAAAAAAATATGTACTATAAAATGTACGAAAAAATTTTGTCACAGCAACACAATTTTATTTTTCCAAAACCATTTAACTTGATTAAAAACTGATATTTCAGCTATCATAAGGATATTAAACCTACAAATTGTGAAATTTTCAGCTTCTTAGGTTGTGTAGTTACTGAAAAAATGTTCCTTACATACGACATTTTTTAACATTGTTAAAGAATAGTATTGCGTACTGCTTTAAGAGAATAGGAAAAGACATAATAGTCAAAATTTGTAAATTATATATAAAATGTAACAATATTTTTGATTTCATTCTCAAAATTTTCATTGACCCTGCCATTCCGAAGTAACAAGGTTTGCCGAGGACAAAACTGCACCTCATGTTAGCACCTCTGACAACCTTAATCTCGGTTTTCTAGACATTTGCTACTTCATGACTCATGATACTCAAAAGTATTTTTTCGATAAAAGTTAAATATCTAACTAATCAGTTGGAAATACCGCATTACTAGGTTTTATCGCTCGGAAAAGTGAATTCAGTTCAAAACTGGGCACCAAGAGAATAATTATTTGCAACATTCGTTCAATGCATTTATTCTTTTTAATTTTGGCTATCGGATGGACGTGATGTCAAATGCCAACTAATCTAATGGAGCAACATTGGAATTCCACGCGTCCATGGTAGCGGGCAATCTTCGTTTTCTATAAAAAGTCGACTCTTTGCAGTGGACTGCATTGCGCTGGTAGTATTCAGTCAATGCACGTTTTTGTCAGTTCGTCCCACGCCTAGAGAGCAAAGAAGGGGAAGGGATGACCGAATTGAAGAGAGGGGGGAAAGAGATGAGGGTATAGGATGTCTGTTTTACTCGGTGTATTGTTTAATCATAATTATTCCATTGCAAAAACCAAACTTAAGCTTTTTTCAAAAGATCATTGCTTGTTTAATTTAACATTTACTCGTTTATTACACGTTTTTATTTAATTTTGGAAATGTCCGCTGAAACCTGTAGACGTCCCTTGATACTTTCACAATCTCTAAAGAGGATTAACTTTCTTATATATTCTCAAAATTAAAGAACTACTGTTAGTTTCATAAAAATAATAGATTGCTATGAAATTTAATAACAATGTTAATAAATTAAAAGATATGATGCAAAAAGCAATTATATTTCTAACATGTCAATTAAGCTGTGATCAGAGAGCTTGTATTACTAATGCAAAGTTATTCATTTTTATGTAGCTTTTTCTCAGAAAGTATTATAGAAACCTTAGTGAAACTAAAACATTTATTTTTCACTACATTATAAGTTCTGAACTCTAGTTTAGAGATCGTGCTTTATAAATTTAATAAGTTTTCATTTTTGTAACAGATTTCTTTTTTTTATAAAAACAAAATTGTATTAATATTCATGTACAAAAGTTCTCTTATGCAAATTACCTGGCACTAGAGTTCAGCAATGAATGTAATAGTGTAGATCAGTTGTAAAAATTTCAAACTTCTATCTTCATTACTTTATGAGGAAAGGGTAGATATGTTGTGAATTTTTCACTTACGACTAAATAGAGTTAAAGTTAATGCAACTAGTTTTCAATTTATACACTAATCCATTTCTTCTACCTGCAACTTCACACAAAGTAATATTACCGCCACAGGAGACAGTTTCACTTAACACTGTAATTAAAATATTCAAGTCAATCACTACATTAATATTTCCTTTGTTGTCTTCAATATCTTCAATATGATTACCAGATATCTTTTTCTTGAAAGCACTAGGGGGAGTGTAATGATTGATTTATCATTCATTAAATGATTTTCTTCACTAAATTATTTTCCTCGTAAAACATACTATCATGATTTACTAAATACCTATTTCATTTGTTTTTAAAAATTTTATAAACTCTGGTGGATCTAGGCATGATATTAGATATATTTAGTAAAGAAAACTGGAATGTATAACTTCTAAAACTCAAAGTAAACTCAAAAGTTTCCAATTGCTTCAAAAATTAAACACACGGAGAGGCATTATTGTTATTCACATTTAAAAAAATCTTCATTTAATTTAATTTAATTTACAAAAGCATAAAATGCATAACAATTGGTTTCAAAGATATTTTAATTTTTATGCAATAGTGCGGGATATTATAAAAATAGGGTTTTACACACAAAACACATTGCGTGATACACTTACAATAGTAAATTTTCAATAAATCGTATACCAAATTAAGTATAAAAATCCAATAATAATTTGGAACAAAAAACTAAAATTTTAATTTTTTTTCCAAATTTCACCTGTAATTTGACCTGAATTTAACAAGAAAAACTTTGAAAGCAATTGCAGTAATCAAACAGTTAAAACTGTCATATTTCACTGTCGTAATACTTCAAAATAATAATGTTCTAACGAACTTCAAAGGTTGTTTGATAAGTAACTTGATTCGCATAATAATAGGGAACAACAGCAACATCTGTACATGTGGTCTTAAAGTTTGCTCTCTCTGTATTAATATTCTACGGTCACAAATCATTCTGATGTTAATTCATTGTTTGGCAGTTGTTAAAAGACAAGCGTTTCGAAAGACAGTGAAAAATGGATAAGGTTGGAATTCTCTGTGTAATACAGTTCTTTTTTCTTAAAGAATAAATATCAAAGTAAATTCATAAGAGCATTTTACTTAAATTGAGCGATACATGCCTTTGCCATGAAACTATTCAACTTTGGCTAAATTAGTACAAGCATAGTAGAACAAGCATCGAAAACGCACCACGTCCTGGAGCTCCAAAATCAGCTGTGAGGCCAGAAATCATCGATAATATCTATAATGTTGTTTCCGCTGACAGACGAGTGAAAGTACCTGAGTTAGCAGATGCCACGTGCATCTGAACTGAACGGGTTAATTTTTTGTTACTTAATGAAGTATACATGTAAAAATTTTGAGCAAGATGGTGCCCATTTGCTCATGTTTGGAAGCGTTAATGAAGAATCGAATTACTGGGTTTTACAACTATGGACTAAACGTGGATTCATTACTACACACCTGATACAAAACAGTAGTCTAAACAGGGGACCGCACGAGGGAAATCGGCTTCAAAACGGCGAAATGCATTCCATTCAATGAAGTCGGTCCTTGAGGTCTGGTGGTAACCATACTTGCTTCCTAAACCCAAATTCGCGGGTTGAATCCCGCCCAGGGTCGATGGATTTTTTCAGGCGTAATAGTTCTAAGGGAAGTAAAGCCGTGGGTCCCGTACCGTAGATTTACGTCACGGAAAGAATCAAGTCTGAAAGAAGAGAGCAAAATTTATCGGCCGCTTCACGCCCTGAATTGAATGGATGGCTAATGACCTGAGATGTTCAAAGGCGTCCTAAAATCAAACAAATCAAACCATTCTATAGAAAGGTAGTGGCGTCAGTTATTTGGGACGCAAAAGTATTTCTCTTGATTAAGTACTTTGAGAAGGGGAAAACCTTTACTGGAGAATACTATACATTACTTTTGGAAAGATTGAAGACAGTTATCGCGGAAAATCGTTCAAAAACGCCAAAAATGAAGTTGTTGTCTGAATGACAATGCGATTTGAAATGCTTCCGCATCCACCATATTCACCCGATTTCGCTCCATCGAATTACCATCTGTTCCCCGAAACACAAAACTTTTCTGACTGAGTACGAAAATCATTCAAATGAAGAAATCATACAGAAGGTAATCCAGTAGGCCTCAAAGAAATCCAATACCACGAGAGAATCATGAACTGGAGAAACATTGGAGAGCAAGTGCGTTGAACTTCGAGGCGACTGTCGAAAAATTAAATTCGTTGCAAGACTGAACTGGTTCTCTTTAATATCAAACAAAGTTACTTATCAAAGCATACTCGTTTATTAGATTAGATTAGATAACGTGAGGCTTTATTGCAGTTTTATCGACCTCCCGCACATCAGCCTGAAAGATTTTGTTTCTATGAACGATACATGAAGAGAAATGCAGCGCTTTTATTTCAAAGCTTACCAATATAAAGTGATTTTTAGATAACACGTTTCTTTATTTATCTCAAAATAAATTATGCTAACCCCACCTTATTATATCTCAAATGTAGATTATCTTTGAGAGATTATTAATCTCTGAAGAAAATGTTGAAAAATCCTCCTTCCTGCATAAGTCAACACAACACGGTCTTCATTGTGCAAAATCCTGGCGTTAATCCATCACATGGTTCACAAATGAAGCATGATTGCATTTATGCTGCTATGCGAACTCAAGAACTCAAGCTATTGGATCGTCCAAATTCATGAAGCACCTATGCACCCTGTTAAAGTCGGGGCCTGGTGCGCAGTAGCCGCACAGAGAATATGTGACGAATTTTTTTGACCAGACGTGGACACTGCAGAGTACCGCCGGATTTTCATGGATTTTGTTGAGCAACTGGACGAGATAGAGCTGGGTCATGGTATTTTCAATAAGATGATGCTCAAACCTATCCATTAATTGACAGTTTCTTTGACGACAGATAATGTACATCTCTAGCCACAGAGATCTCCTGATTTGACAACACCGGACTTCTTCCTGTGGAGTTACTTAAAAGACAGAGTTTACGCCACACGCTCTCTGACATTGGACGATTTGAAGCGCAACATTACACAGGAGATTAATGATATTGGCAGCACAGGCCTCCAACATAGCCAGTAAAATGGAACGATGTTGGGTTAAGCCACGATATTTTCAACATTTTCTATAGAGATTAATAATCTTCCAAAGATACTCTACATTTGAGATATAACAAGTAGAGACTAGCATCATTCGTTTTGAAATAAATAAAGAAAGAAAGGTGTTCGTTCTATATAAATCATAAAACAATTTTAATTTAAAGAAAATTAGATGTTGAGGGAGGGGGGGCTTTATTACCAAAGTTCATACATTTCACCAACAGTCAATGTACCTTTAAATTTCAAATAACACCCCTGTCTTATAATACCCCTACTTTTATAGAGGATGAAATTATTATAAGTTATAACTTCTTATTTATATCGTTGCCTGGTATCATTGTTTGAACTTCGACGGGATATTAAATATCTTATATCTATAGAATGTAAAAATAAATTATTTTAGGAAAAGAACAATTTAATTATAGAAAGCATTCTTTCACATTAGCCGTGTACAGGACATAATTGGGAAAAGAGGAATTAGACTCAAAACTCGGGTCATGGCATTGAATGGATTTTCAGCCTTCCGTGCTAACAATAGCTGAGCTGTGATGCTCTGCTCAAAGCACAGAACCACGAACCTCTCTCATCTGATTATCTCTACGAGAGCTATTGAATAAAGAATGAGAATGGTTTTTTTACTTACGAAATACACTAGGCAGGTCAAGTTGATACGGTCTTTTTCGAAGTAGTCCCCGTTGCGTTGTATGGCTCAGTATCAGCTAGTCCTAGAACTGTTTTGATAGAACCAAAACGCTGGCCCTGGTGCTAGTTTTACAGTCAAAAGTCACCCAAAGACAGGTCCGAACTCTATGGAGAGTGGGGTACACATTCGATTATTATAATTATTATCTTTTTTCTGGTAAAATGTTGAGCAAAAACATTGCAAACTTAGGCATTTCATTGTCATAGCAAAGGCGCCAACCAGATGGATGCAGCTCTGGGCATTTTTGGCGGATGGATTCGGCCAGGACCGTCAAAGTATCTCCTTTTTTTTTTTTTTTTTTTTCCGGAGGGGAGGTCTTCAGAACGAAATCACCACAATCTTTCATGGCAACAGAACAACCTTGGCGTTCTTTGGTGTCCGAAAACCAGGCGATTCCCAGATTGAACTTGCCTGGTTGCTTTCTGGGTCATAATATTTTGGCCAAGTCTCATCATCAGGTAAATCGTCTTCAGATGCTTAAACTCCCGACGCATGTCCACTCGCACCATCTTCTGTTCGGGCCTCAGTAACCTCGCCACTTTTTTTAATAGTGTTTAACGCTCGTTTTTATTACTGAGGCACCACAGACGGTGGACACTGGTGATACATGAAATGAAATGATAAATTAGGAAAGGATTTTTAAGGCCTAAAATTAGGTCCCTCCACGGCATTTGCCATTTATGAGGACTGAGGAAAACCTGGAAAAAAAACTCAATAAGGGAGGACGATCCTGCCGATATACGAACCCCAGAGCTCCCGCTCAGAGTTCGCGCCTTAACTAACTCGGCCATCCGTGGCGGTGATGGCATCTAAGTTAATCATAGTCGTTCACTGCAGTGGTTGGAACACCTGGACCGCTCTGCTTTGTTAAATCACGGCCCTCTTTAAAATTCTTTGAATCGCCTAAGTGCGATTGATTGTAGCAGTACATCATCGCCAAATGCTTGTTGTAACATTGTGTATGCTTCCCTACCGGATTTCTGCAGACGGAAGCAAAATTTCAGAGTTACGAAGCGACTTCATTTTACGCAGCGTACGAGTTTCCAATTTTTTTCCATCAATCAATTGAGGCCTGTTCTTGTCATGAAAAGTTGCTTCAGCACTCTATCTGTTGTAGTAATGTGGGAAAAGACGTTTTCTCAGTTTTTCTTGTGTATATATAACGGAGACGTCCCGGATTTTTCTACAGTGAGAGATTATTTCTTAAAAGGTGTCTCGCAACAGTACGAATACTCATGATACAAGCTTCTAATAAGGGCTAAACTATTTATATAAATAGTTCTTTCACACTAACCGTGTGATGGACATAATTTGAAAAATTCAGATGACGGTCGGGATTCAAACCACCATCACAGCTACTAATACCTTGTTTAGCTTTCTTGGAAATTATGAGTTAAACTAGTTGTTTGGCGATATTGTTACCTGGTGCTTCATAATAACACAGCGGGGGTTAAAGGGATAGAAACTATACAAGGAAACTGCACGCAAAGAACGCAGCTCTTATTACATGTCGAGATGCTGCTGGTTTCTTTTCAAAACACAAGAGTCTCTACACCAAGGAGAAATTATTTTTAGACTCTAAGATTCATTTCTGTGTGCTCCCAGCTGCAGAAGTTAAATACTCCCGTCTTATGATGAAATTCACACCTACTCACGTTTCATAAAGTAACCCTGCACTGAGCAATTGTGTATATTTTGTAGCTTGTCTCAACTGCCATGTAATAAATAATGAATAACTCTGCATTTATCATATCGCGAATCACGTCAGTAAAACAGCTCGTGTCAGTTCGAAAGACAGATGAGTGCTGCGATATGTACAAGTTCAGAATGTTTAATATCATCGTAGATAATAAAAAAAAACTTGAGAGGGAAAATGTATAGACTGTTCCATCATTTGTGCTGACAGCTACAGCGTTATAGCCTTGACCACAAGAGGTACATTACGTTTAGAATTGTGTGGGGAAAAAACTCCCATATTTACTCGAATCTAATGCGCACATTTTGTCTTATTAAAAGTTGTTATGTGCATTAGATTCGAGTGTAAAACCGTTCCGTAGTTCGCCCGTAACTTCATTCAAATTTATCGTTTATTACGTCATAATGCATTGCTGCAATTCTTGACTTTCTTGTATTTATTGTTGGCCAATTGTTGCATAGAGCGTTTGAATAGTAGGTAGTCACGAAACGGAGGGCAAACAGAGAAGAACATCTTATGATGATACTTTCAAGTGTAAAGTAATTATTATTGCTAAAAAATGATAACAGAAAGAGAAGAAGAGAGTTCAATGTAGCTGAGAGTAACGTTCACTTGTGGCAGCAACAGAAATTGACATCATTTGCAACTAAAGCCAGTAGGAAGAAATTCACTGGTCCTAAAGGAAGACATCCTGACATTGAAGAAAAAGTTTTGGAATTCGTACATGAAAGGAGGAAGAACGGGAAACCTGTGACTAGTGACACCATAAGAAATAACTTTTTCTTCTTTGACCTACGTCAACTATCCTGGCAAAACAACACGGGTGACGTCGGTCCTGGAGATGTAATAGTAACCATACTTGTCTCCTAAACCCAAGATCGCAGGTTCGAACCCTGCCAGGAGTGGTGTATTTTTTCGGGCTAAAATCCCAATTATGGCTTCCTTCTTTAAGGCACGATAAAGAACCGCAAGCCTGAAAAAAGAGGCCTCTAAGGAAAATTTGTCGGCCGTTTCATCCCCGATGTGAATGGGACGCTGATGATCTGACGTGTTGAAGAGCGTCCGTAAATAAACCAAATCAAATCAAAAACACGGATGATGGAGTTTGTCCTACGTGCTCCGAGATGTAACAATAGTTCACTTATAAATTCTGTGTTCTGATTGTTTTATGAAGCGGCAGGCTTATCTCTAAGACGTCGTACAACAATATACCAATTTTTTTTATGATTTTAAGTTTCAAATTTTTGGGGATGCCCATTAAATTCGAAGAAGCGTTAGGTTTGCATAAATACGGTTTTCCTGACTAAAACTTGGTACATATTACCGAGAATATCTACAATTTAACAAGCAAGCACTGCTATCAAATATCTGACTCTTCTGCATTCTCCTACCAAATCTGAGCATCACTTTTAATATTTCAACCTTTAATTATTTGCATCAAAAATGATGTAGCAAAAAGCGGTTGGTAGCAATGATTATCTCTGTCCTTGATGAGATGTCGCGCAGTGTTCTCTTATTTCAGTCGAGTTCCACACTACTTTCCGTCAGTGTTCTGCAGTTATTAAGATGACGGACTATTATGAGTAGCGCATTAACATTACATTTACATGAAACTTGTCTTAAATCCTTAAACGAAACGAGTGAGATTATAAAAGAAGTTTACGCAGACTATTTCACTTATGTGACGTCATCATAAAATGGACTAATGAAATTAAACACGATTTAAAATGTTGGCCATCAGAACCCGATATCGTAAAGTTTTATCAAATCCGTTTCATATCGCGACATGCATTTGCGTTGTGGTCAGTGTAGTCAATTCTATACCCCTACTATATAATTCCTGAGCACACATCACTGATCATTGTACATTTAATTAACTTAATGTGTATTCGCTCAAAAAATGTTTTTTCGTCTGAAATTATATTGCAAATTATGCAACAATTTCTGCCTAAGCAATCATACATTTTAGTAAACACGTTGTTCAGAATGGTAAAATGTTATCTCTGTTCTTGTTTTTCTCAATTGGTATTAGTAAATGGAACGGTAGCAACTTTCGTCTATTTCATTCTCACTTTTTAATATTCTGTGCGTATATTTCAAATATATATTACTTTTATTTTTATTCTACTTCTGAAACAGTCTCAACCCCGTATTTGGCTCTTCTCTGTTGGCATTACTGACAATCGACATTCGTTTGTTGCAAGATGACTTGAAAAAGTAAAGTATTCATAATATAAATATATAATTATTACTATCTTGAAGCCAGCCCCCTGGAAATTATATTTAAATTTTTATTTTATTCGTGAAATACCAGGTTGCCAAGTAGACATCTGTTTAATATATTTCAAAATTTACCAAAAAAAAAAAAAAACGGTAATGTGTAGTATGATGTCCTGTAAACAGATGTGACTCACATTATATCATGATAGCTACGAGACAGGCAAATAAACAATGAACAAATGAAGTCAAGATTATCGTATGTTGTTCTGTAAACAAAGTAACTCAAATTACGTTATGCTAGCGTCGCTACAACAAAATGGAGTCAAGATTATAGTTTCGACAGCGAAAAGTAATTTTGAAATGGTATTGGAAAACCGAGAATGTTGTTGAAGTTCAAAGGCAGTGGAGACGTGTGTACAGAACAGAACCTCCAACGCAGTAAAAATTGCATGCATTCGAGACAAATTTGAGACTCATGCTACCGTATACAATGTTCACAAGGGCAAATCTGGGAGGCCTCGCACAGTAACAAGCCGCAGAAATCTACAAAGAAATATGTATGTGAGACTGAGGTTAGCAAAACCAGAGCATACGGTAGAAAACCAGCTACATGGCAGCACTTCGGGAAGAAATTTAAACGGCATGTGCTGCAATCGCTGAGGACACTTTGGCAAACGTTGGTCAATCAGTAGTTTAACGTACTCAGAAATATATCAAGCCGATTGTGGGCATTTTGAGCAACTGTTGTAACTGTAAAAGTCTAAGATGATTAGTGCTCATCATTTTCTATTTGTGTGAATTCAGTTTTGTTATGTTAACACAGTTTTATCCTTGCTTGAAGTGTGTATACACACCCATCTTGCACTAATCTTATTCATGTTTAAATGTTCATGAATAATTCGAAGGACTGTTGTTTTAGCAAGGCCCAACCTTGCTGCTATATCTGTAACTTTGAGTAACTTTGCATAATTTCTCCTTCCACAAGAGCGACGTTTTCAGGAGTGAGCACCTCCAAGGGCCTACCTGCACTCTCTTCGTCTTCAGCGCTTTCTCGACCCATTCGAAAAAGTGTGGCCTATTCATTTACGGTAGAATATGAGGTGGGTGCTTTCCCACATACATCGTCCAATCGCTATTTAATTTCATTTGGAGTAAGACCTCCTTTTGTGAACTTAATAACAACTCGAAACTCCATCTTGAACATTTCACAATCTTCTACACATAGTCTTCTTTATACAACTATACATATCAAAAACTTTAGTGTTAGAAGCGTTTGCCTTCCCCCTTTGATTATTATTTACTTTACGTGTTACATTGCTATGTTACAGTTTCTCGTTTCATTTCAGTGTAATCTGAACGTGATTAACTATGAACATGCATCCTTAAAGGTTAATTTTGTTTGTTTCCGTGCGTTACGACTGTTCCATTTGCATTTGTTGAAGCTACCACTACTGCGCCACAGTCCCCCTTCATTCACAGGCTCCTTGAAACGAATCTCATTGATCCCTCCCAAAGCACATTGCAATGTATATGCTAACAAACGATACAACACTACACAATGTTCATATCATATGAATGAAGAATGTAGAATGCAGAGGTTGAATACAGACACAATCGAATAGTGTTTCCATGTTCTCAGTTTCTAAATGTTACGTAATACTGTTGCCAACTAAATAAATCTGCCCGGCGCCTCCACCAAATATGTCACGAATCTAATTCATTTCAAAGAGCACTCGCTAATTTCCTAAAGCACGTCATTTCACTTACGCGACACTAAAGGCAACCTCTGTTTCCAATCTCTATCAATCTATACCATCCTTATCTCAAACAACTAAATAAAGGAATAATTAAGATTTAAATACTGTTATAGGCCAAGATATGTAAGCAATTTCAAAACATATTTGATTTATTCAATGCCTTATTTACATATACTAACTGGTAATTGTCATGCCCTATTTATATGGATCTGTAAATCTAGGATACACCGTTCGTTTTCACGCCTCGAAGGAGAAGAAGCAGCTTAATCTTGCAATTCAATGCGCCATGTCTCTCTACGCATGCGCCACCTGTTCCCCTTCATTCATACGCTTCTTGAAACTAATCTTAGGCCTGGAACGTTTCCTTCATTTAAAAAAAAAATCACAATTTACCATTTCGTCACCAGTGTCCACCGCCAGTGATGCCTCAGCAGTGTTAAACACTATTAAAAATGGTCATATCCTTTTTTTCTTTCTTTCTTTCTTTTTCCCAAGCATACACCCAAAGTTAAAACTTGTCTTGACATTACAAGAGGTTATCGTTACTTGTAACATGGTGCAAACAGAATAACAGACACAACGAAAATAACATTAATAATCTTTAAGCAAATGGCTATCGTTTTACATTTCAAGGTGGCGGAAATAGAGCAAGAATTTTTGACGGTACTGGAGTGGAGTTGAGTGCTTTACAAGTGGATTTGAATCCTGGATCTCCACTATGCGAGTTTCAGCCGCTACCTCCTGAGCCATCCCGCTGCTTTAATTTTAGATTAGTTTCTTCTTCTTCTTCTTCTTCTTGTTCTTCTTCTTCTTCTTCTTCTTCTTCTTTTTCAACTAACCTAAATCTCCTTGTGGTGTGTTCCGTCAATACTGCGCTAAACCTCATACAGTTTGAATTTCATCGCATGCGACTGCTGATATCTGTGATTTGAGGATTATTGTGGTGGTTCTGGCCTCCTGGATATTCATATTTAATACCGGAACTTTCTATTTTTGAGTTATTTAAAAGTCAAAGTCTACAATTTAAATATGATAACTGCAAAATAAGATATGAGATAAAATATATAATATTTCAAAATCTGGTGATTAGATGCTACAATTCCTGTCTTACAAAGAGAGAATGGTTTCAAAATGTTGTTTTAAAAATACCCTCATAAAATTGTGTTGCATCTATAAGGCTTCCAGATTATGTCCTTACCACTTGCACTGGATTTTGTGTCTTCAGCTGGACATGTCACAGTCGGCTGCGTCTGTACTCCAAATTCTCTTCTTAAGGTAAGATCAGAGGTCAAATTTTGAAAAAAAGAAAAAAAATCAATTTTTAGATTTTTGTTCCAAATTATTAATGGATTTTTCAACTTATTTTGGTATATCATTTATTGAAAAACTATAATTTCTTTTAATTACTTAATGTGTTTTATGGTCAAACTAATTTTTATTGCCCGCACTATTGCATAAAAAATCTCCAAAACCATTTGTTATAGAAAGCTGTGGTTTTATGTATGTTGTGGGTAAATAACTGTTTCAAATGCTAATAACATTACTGACTGTTTGTGTGTTTAATTTTTGAAGCAATTGGAAAGTTTTATGTTTGAGTTTTATAAGCTATATATTCCAGTTTTCTTTCCTAAATATATCTAATATCATGCCAAGATCCACCAGGGTTAATAAAAAAAGAAAATGGATATTACAAAACCTATCCAGTAAAACATGGTGATAATAAAAATTATAGACCTATTTCTGAGCAGAATAGTTCAGTGAATGATAAACCAATTACTTACACTCCCCCTAATACTTCCAAGAAACGGATATCTGGTAATCATATTGAAGATATTGAAGACAACAAAGGAAATATTAATGTAGTGATTGACTTGAATATTTTAATTACAGTGTTAAGTGAAACTGTCTCCGTCGCTCCTGGTGGTGTAGTGGTTACCATACTTGCCTCCTAAACCCAATATCGCGGGTTCGAATCCGGCCAGGACCGATGGATTTTTCCGGGGCGTAAAAATCCTAAGTATGGCTTTCTTCGGAAGGGAAGTAAAGCCGTGGGTCCCATGTCGTACATTTACGGCACGAAAAAGAACCTCAAGCCTGAAAGAGAGGCCTCTGAGCAAAATTTGTCGGACATTTCACGCCCTGAGTTGAATGGGACGCTGATGACCTGAGCTGTTAAAGAACGTCGATAAATACTCAATAAAAAAAAAGTGTTTCCTGTGGTGGTAATATTACTTTGTGTGAAGATGCAGGTACAAGAAATGGATTAGTGTATAAATTGAAAACTAGTTGCATTAACTTTAACGCTATTTAGTCGTAAATGAAAAATTCACAATATATCTACCATTTCCTCATAAACTAATGAAGATAGAAGTTTGAAATTTTTATAATTGATCTACATTATTACATTCATTGCTGAACTCTAGTGTCAGGTATTTTGCATAAGAAAAATTTTGTACATGAATATTAATATAATTTTATTTTTATAAAAAAAAGAAATGTTACAAAAATGAAAACTTATTAAATTTATAAAGCACGTGCTATAAACTAGAGCTCAGAACTTATAATGTAGTGAAAAATAAATGTTTTAGTTTCACTAAGGTTTCTGTAATACTTTCTGAGAAAAAGCTACGTAAAAATGAATAAATGCGCATGAGTAATATAGGCTCTCTAATCTCACCTGAAAACTATCTATAAAATCTTACGTTTAGCAAATGTTGGTAATGTCGTCCTCCCTTTGCTAAACAGACATTGTACCCGGTAAACATGACATTATTTAGTTCGACCAATGTAATGTTTGTTTTAATTTCATATTTTCCCCTGAGTTCTTCCGGTGTGCGAGGTTTTGTTTTGTACACTTGGTCCTTCAGGCTACTCACAATTAAATGTCACAGACTTTTAGATCTGGGAGGCGAGAGGGGCCTATACCAGCATTAATCACTACTCTCATTAAATACTTTCTTAGTTTTATACCCATTGACTTTTCTGATATATGAACGGTGGCGTAATCTTGTTGAAACTAACCAAGTGATTTACTCTTCTTCGGCCAGCTGATTAAAAAATCGGCACCTCTCTACATTTACTGTCTGCTCCTAAAAATCACGCTGATGACCTGAGATGTTAACGAGCGTCCATAAACAAATCAATCAAAAAAAAAATCTTAAAAAACTAGATAAGCACACCAAACATCAATTTTACTATCAGACATAGGAGTTTCTTGTTGGGGGCAGATGTTGATCTTGGAATAAAATGGAACGATACATTTGTTGGCAGCTTTAACTTGCTAGGTATAAATATGCAACACAAGCAGAAAGATCGCCAATGGTGCAGTAAAACTAACCGAGAGCATTTCTGTTGCAGGCATAACACGTGAGACCAAAGATGACGCAAGCAAAACTCACTTCCGGTACCTGCACACTCCAAGCTTTGCTTTGAATGGAGGGCATCTCGTCTCTTTAGACACAATGCCATTCGTGAGATTCGTGCAGGAAAAGATCATGCGGAACGATTTAATTTGTTTACACTGGGTGTATGACTGGTATACTTTTAGACTTTGAAGCCGTGTTGATCAAGTTCCTTTTTTAAAAAGTAAATACAGATTATAACGAATGAATGTGAAGTAAAAGGAAAACTAACCAAATGTATTAATAGTTGAACGGTTGTTTGGTGGAAAAAAAAAAAAAAAAGTCATGACGCGGGAGCTGCGTAAACTAAGCGAGTTCCTCAGAAAGTTGAATAACTTTAAAAATGAATATAAAATTCAAATTAGGCCTTGTTGAAATGAAATAAATTATGGCATTAATGGTGGTATTAGAGAAACTAAATTAAAATTCTTGCAATCTATAAGTATCACAAAAGAGAAAACACATTTTTTAGAATTATTAGTATTATTATTATTATTATTATTATTATTATTATTATTATTGTTGTTGTTGTTGTTGTTGTTGTCGTTGAAATTAAACCACAAAAATTAATGTATTAATTATTTGAAATATATGACACTGACAGACAAAGCTATACTGTGTGAATGTTTAAACATTTTTTAAGTATAACCATGTTTATGAACTGAGCCCTTAATATCTTTACATTCACTAAAATAGAGAAAAATAAATGAATTATTGTATATATTGTATATATGTAATATATAATGTACATATTACATTGTATATTTAAACGAGATGTTCCAATGTTTCAATAAAAAATATTACTGAACAATTAACAATGCACTAAGCAACTATACGCAATCAATAATAAACAATCGAAAGCTCTATTTCCATTGGCTTTGAAATTTAATTTAAATGTTATTAACATGTAACGAAAACGTTTTCTGAAGGTTATTACAGAGCGCTCTTACGTATAAATATAATTTCCAGGTACATATTTGATTAATATTTCACAGTTGCTATCTTCATGGCGCTGTTTTTGTAAAATATAAAACATATGCATCGTTATAAATACAGTTTATATGCTGAATTAATTTTCCTTTTATTTTGAAGCGAAAGAAAATCAAACAATAGAATTTTTTTTTAAAAAAAAATCGGTTTTCAGATATACCCGTAATCCTAACAGTTCAATTTCCCAGATTTCCAGAAGTTATTTTTATAATTTTATTTAATTAGTATACATGGAGTTTGTGGCGAAAAAAATATTACTGCCGCTAGAGCGATTTTTATACGATGGGTTTCTGATAACTGCCCCTAATACATTGATTTCATCGATTCTCCAACACTACTTTTCATATTTTATTTCAATGGCATATGCCGAGTTTCCTTTTAAAAAGTTTTAAATTGCGGCTGCTAGAGGGATTTTTAAATTTCCGTTTTCAGGTAAACAAAAATTGCGCCTGATAGAGCGAGTTTTGGGGGGGGGGGCAATAGATAAATCCCTGTCCCTAATGGTCCAATTTTGCCGGTTAACGAACTGGACGAACCGTTTGTTAATTGATGGTTACATGCAGAGTTTCGTTGGAAAAAAAATTGCGGCCGCTAGAGCGTTTTTTAAAATTTTCCTTACATAAATCCTCGCCCTTAATGGTCCAATTTTGCTGGTTTACAAACTCGACATTAATTGTGCCGAGTTTCGTCGAGAAACAACAAAAATTGCGGCCGCTAGGGCGTTCTCTCTCTCTCTCTCTCTCTCTCTCTCTCTCTCTCTCACACACACGCACACACACACGCACACACACATTCAAAAGCCTTTCTATGGGTAGAACTGAAATAGCCTCTTCGGAATTTGCTAAAATGAGTATATGTATTTTTTCTTCTTCTTTTTTCGTGTTATTTACGGACGCTCTTGAACATCTCACGTCATCAGCGTCCCATTCAATTCAGGGCGTCAAACGACCGACAAATTTTGCTCAGAGTCCTCTTCTTTCAGACTTGAGGTTCTTTATTGTGCCGTAAATGTACGACACGGGACCCACAGCTTTACTTCCCTTCCGAAGAGTATATGTGTTAGGTTGCTGACGAGGTTTAATTCTGTTAAACCAAATTTATATTTTTAAAAAAGCATCAACAACAAGCCTTAGAGAAGCTAACCAAAAGACCTACATTGTCCTCTCGATCAGATAAATTATTAGAGTATTTTAGAAGAAATTATAAAGGGTCGGAGAACATATGTAAAAAGAATTTACGAGTAGAAAAAGTCTTGACACTCAAGTAGTTTAATAATAGGAATCAGCGGCGCCCGGGATGCACAATTTTACTGCTACTGCTGAACATAGACTGCAAGTGTTTAGAATCTTAACAAGTAGAAGAGGGAATGAACATGCAAAAAAGAAATAAGGAAAAAAGAGAGAATTTAATTAAAACATTGTCGTAACGTCCCTATTTAAAAAAAAAAAAAAAGCATTCGCCTAGTTTACATGGTCAAAAAAACGTATCAATGAACATTTGATTAAAGTCTAGAACTTGCAGTCTGTCTTTACATAAAGAATGTTTATATTTTGAAATCAATATGACTCAAATTAATACTTAGGGCAAGTCTATCTAGTTTATTAATTAAAATGTTAGCTTTCAATGGTTGCAAAGGAAAAAGTTCAAAATGTAAGCTTTGTATAATGTTTATTTTTTACTTAATTAACATAAGCTGAAATAAAGCACAATTACTTTACCAGTTCATATTCACTACCCGACAAAACGATTGTCTGTTGTCGCTTCTGGAGAATGCCTATATGGGAGAATTGCTACTTCAAATATAATAATTGTGTTATTTTTCATCCTCTTTCGACTTGAAATAGCAACAGAACTTACCTGTAACAGAAGAGAGCCGTCCGATACAACTATCCGGATGCAGAATTTATAGCCCACATCCCATCTTGCAACAACGTATACCTCTTCCATGCTGGAGTATGACACAGACATCTCCATGAACCCACTGGGCTGTAACAACAGACAACATATTATTAATTTTTCTCTCACTAACAGTAATGAACAAAGAAATTATATACTAAGATAAAGATGTTTTAATTTAGTGAATAATTCGATAACTCTTTACCAAATGTTATTGCATTGCGGCATATGGGGAATAACAATATGGAGAAAATGTATTGTAGCAATGTGACGGTTAAAAATGGAAGTGACAGTTTAGAAAGATTGTGTTAGGAAAATTAGAAGATGTTAGAAGATTAGAGGGTTGGAACTCGAAAGAGTGCAGACGTATTACCAACTCTTTCCGGGATGGTAACCTTCTCGACGGACAGGTCGATCTGGGGACAATTTCACAAATGTAAATAAATAATATTTAACTATGTTTAACGTCTATAAGTACGTAGAACATCTGGGTCCATTACTTTCCTGTTTTTGTGACATTTTGATTGGCGATGTTTAGGATGTTTTTAGATTAGTGTTGCAGGTACGCTCCTAGTCACCGCCCCAGATAGTTGCAGATAATGAAATTATAGCCAAGCGAGTTATAAGGGGGTTGTGATGGTATACAACAAGCGTGTTCGCCTTAAATTCAATCAAAGAAGTAATACGCATTGGCATGATAAATTCATTAAATAAAAGCAGAATATTCAATTTGAAAATCCCAGACCTCCCGCGCCCCTAAAGATTGACGCCAATACCGTGTCTGTGCATGGAATCGATTTGATCTTTTTTGACGACCTATGCCTACTGTTTAATATTACCGTTTCGATTCTGGTGTGTGATGGTAGTTGCAAATCTTACCCAAGTCCGCACACAAAATAAGTTCTGTTGCTTTTGCATATGTTCATACGAATGCATTTTTGATCTGCTGTTAGTAAGCGTGGCACCCATTTAACGCAAAGTATTTTCATATTAATTCTTCACCTTAAACCTAACCTAAAACTATCCTTAGACATGCCTATATCCTCTGCAATTTCACGCATTTTTAATTCGTCCGTCGTGTATTATGTACCATTTCATGTATTGGTTCAACGAATTCTGCTGTTGTTTTTTTTGGATCGTCATGGAGTATGGTAAGGCTATATTTAAATTCAGGAGTTTATATTTTTTTAATCTTTGAGATAGGAACGAGAGACCCCAGAAACTTTGTTATAAATTTGGTGTTAATTTTCTTTGGCATTAAACTATCTTTTACAAACAACTTTGTCACTACACAAAATTCCCCTTTTTATGGAATTTTCACAATAAGTCTACTTTAGAAAATTGTATCAATGAACTATTTGAAACAATGACCTTATGTTTCAAACGTATGTGAAAAGTGTTCACTGCTCTCATTAATAATTATAAATACCAAGTTCAAGAATTAACCTCTTAACCAATTAAAGTTTAGGGTGTTGAAAAAGGCCAAGCTGTCTGATACAGTTATAAAGCTATTACACACTCAATGTTTGCACCCCATCCTCAAAGGGACGTGGTGTGAGGTTAAAACACTTTCTTTATGTCCCACAGAAAAGTGAAACATATTATGAGTTACGGGGCTTGTGGTAAGGTAGAGGAAAGCAGTTCCACTAGATGTGGAAAGAGTAACTTGTTTTTTTTTTTTTTTTTTTTGATTTGTTTATTTACGGACGCTCTTTAACATCTCAGGTCATCAGCGTCCCATTCTATTCAGGGCGTGAAATGGCCGACAAATTTTGCTCAGAGGTCTCTTCTTTCAGGCTTGAGGTTCTTTTTCGTGCCGTAAATGTACGACATGGGACCTACGGCTTTACTTCCCTTCCGAAGGAAGCCATACCTAGGATTTTTACGCTCGAAAAAATTAATCGGTCCTGGCCGGGTTTGAACCCGCGGCCTTGGGTTTAGAAGGCAAGTATGGCTACCAATACACCACCAGGACCGACGCTGATGACCTGAGATGTTAAAGAGCTTCTGTAAATACACCAAATCAACAGTGCTCATCGCTGTGCCTAGTTTAGAAGGGAAAAATTTCTAAGTTGGTATACAGGATATATAGTATCAGTGACAAATTACACCAGCTTTGTATGTCTTTAGCATGTCTTTAATTATCTTTTTGTAGTTTTCAACCAAAAAATCATTGCTTATAATCTGGAATCTTATTCATGCTATTTTCTTATTGTCTTCAAAAGCATTGCAGTTCATGAATATATGGATTAATAAAAATACTGTTTTAAAATTTGCCATGAACTTCTGAAAACCTCTACCCAATGTGTCTAAGACCTTCACAATATATTTAATTAACTCTCAAATGTTGTCTATTTAAACGAATGGTTTTCTTTCCGACATTCATTTGACCCGGGACCAAACACGCCTTATTGGCTACTCTTCAAGAACTTCATGATTCTTGCACTCTTCTACTCATACAGAAAACAATAAACCACCCTGCTTTGCAAGAAGCAATCTTATTTCTTTAAGATCTGCACTCGTATTTTTTCATTAATACACATAGGTATTTGGTTGAACTGTATGCGGCATGTGTGATTCTCCCATACATGACTGTTTCCAAAAGTTTAGGCAATTTCGCAAAACAGATTTCAGTTTAGTCATTACAAAATACATCAAAATAATTCTTTTTAGTACTTGCAAATTTCAGTTGTGTACAGTGTAATTAAGGTGACATTTTTAATTTAAATTTTTAATTTAATTTAATAATCATGTTAAATCACTTGATCTCTAAACATAATGGCCGTAGGGAGAGCAGAAAGTATGTAGCAAGGCACTTTTCGGCCATTTTAACGTGTCCAGCATAAAGAAAATAGAAAAGGAACTGTCTGTGAAATGAAAGTGGGAGCGTGCCAAAGGTGAAAGCACACGTGTTTACTTTTGACAGCGACAAGATTGGGCTTACTACACGACAAGAACACCCCCGAGAGAGAGAGAGAGAGAGAGAGAGAGAGAGAGAGAGAGAGAATTGCTTCTCAGACAGTGCGCAGAAGATGCGAATGCACGTGACATCCGAGAGTGGGAGAGACAAAGGAAGACACCGTGGGAAGAAAAAGTGCGCTTGTTAGAGAATGAGTGCATATGCTCCATTCCAATTGTATAATTGTCCATTTCATGAACAGTGAACACGCTACTTTTTGTCCATTACTTTAAGTTCTGGTACAGAGGCAGGTCGTAAACAAAACATCGTTTTATCATAAGTAATATCACCAGATGTTCCGCGATTAATCTCAGAACACCCAGTGATATTTACTAGCACTATTTCACGAATAAAATTAGAATAAAAACATGTTAAAATTCACTCACATAATGTTAATAATTGTATATAATCTATAAACTGACATTTATAAATATTACCAATATCAGAAATCGTCATTCTGGAATAAATGATAGTATTACAACACTAATGCTGACTGAGATTTAGCAGTACTAATTGCATGTACTGTGCTTTTCTTTTGTTAATATACAGGCACATTTTTATAATTTTAAAAGGATGACTTCAAGTGTACTTTACTATTACAATAATCACTTCGACAAAGTTAATCAGAGTACATTGTTGCTCCATTGTTAATGCATAATTTCTATTATTAGACCCCCCCCCCCATATGCCACAATACATGTGCAGTAAATGTAACTTCTTCCGGTATTGACGAAAATGCCCGTTTTTGAAATGCTTCCCCCCCATCTGAAACTATATAGGATCATTTGTTTTCAAGTCATATAAATATGTCCAATTTTTATTTGTTTACATCTTTCTATAATTTTAATCTAATTAGAACCATGTAATCACATATGCAGAAACATGCATAAGCAAACATTTTTAACAAATGTTCAAAAACCACACATACATTATGACTATTGAATCATCAATTAATATTAAATAATATAAATGAACTAAACTTAGTGTCCTATTATTACGTAATAGATTGAACAGTAAAACTATTGAAGTAAAACGCAAATTTAAAATGATATCTTATTGTCAATACTGTGTTTAAATACGGTGCTAAGAACACACCTCCTTATTTGTGTTATGAATGTCTATCTTCCCAGTTAAGGTGAAATACGTGGTCATTAAGACACGTAAAGTATCTAAATACGAAGGTGGTTTAAAAAGTAGCAGTAAATTGACAGTGTTGGATTTCAGAATCCCGGTATAGCGTTCAGCCAGGATGTGAAACAATGAAATGCATAGAAATACGCTTCAATAATATGCTGAGAGAAGACAGCACCAGTGTACAGATGCGTTTAAAAACGGACATCACAGCCGGCGATAGCTCGCGGCAGCATAAAACTGGAATGCACAGTTTTACTACAGATTGCAAGTTTATAGAATCTTATAATGTAACATTTATGCGTGCGTGGCTGAATTACATAACAGAGAGAGAGGATGTAATTTTAAAAACAGCGTAATAACACGCCTGTTTAAACAAAAACAAAACAAAACAAATAATCCACTCGTGGCAGCAGACTGGTGGATGACCTTGGATTAAAATCTGGAATCTGCAGCAGCAACACTGCCTACGTTTTGAAATCCAAGTTTCGCTGTATTTAATATTCCGCTCTAATTGGCCTGCCCAGCATCTTAATTTCGATTTTCTCTTCCAAAAATTGCCAAGAAAAATGTTGAGAATGTAAAATTGGTATATTGCTGAATTTCTTTACACTCGGTTAGCCCAAAATGAAATAAAGAAAGTACTTCACGAATTCAGGCGAAATTTCACTAGCCTGCCATTCAGGTCGGTCCTGGTGGTGTAGTGGTAACCATACTTACCTTCTAAACCCAAGGTCGCGCGTTCAACCAGGCTAGGGGATCGATGGATTTTTTCGGGCGTAAAAGTATGGCTTCCTTCGGAAGGGTGTATCCCTTGTCGGCACGAAAAAAAAACCTCAAGCCTGAAAGAGAGGCCTCTGAGCAAAATTTGTCGGCCGTTTCACGCCCTGATTTGAATGGGACGCTGATGACCTGAGATGTTAAAGGGCGTCCGTAAACAACAGCTGACTACTAACGAAACAAGTGATTATCGCTGCCGGATAGTGTCTGCGTTGTTACTTAAAATGTAATGTTGTTTGAAATTGAAATAACTGCAAGTTTTCCCATATTAACGTGTATTTTATTTATTTAAGTGAATACAGACCAAAGATTTCATTAAGAAAACTGCAAACCAGGAAAAGCAAAGGCTCATGCTCGGGTGCAAATTCAGTATTTTATATATTTATACATTGAATTTTATTACGTGTAAATTAATAATGTAGATACAGAAAAACCTTAAAACAAGGATATTAAGCACACAAGTGCAAAACAATAAGCTATGTAAGAATAAAAATTCAAAAATTTGGAGTTTAACTTAAGCATACAAATCATATTAGCTAAACAGTTATTTCTAGTTTGCAGATATTTAATAATCGGTTTAATTAGATATTTACAGGAATATATATGTCACTTGTCTTCTTGCCATAGAAGGACTCAACGAGTTCGAAATATGGCGACCTCAAGTGTGACTTTTTCTTAGTGTTTTATCCTTTTCTACTTTTATAATTACTGTGAATTTGTTACATTGTTAATAGTGTTACTTTATTTTATATATATAATTAACTTGAAGCGTGAATATGTGTATGGAAAAGGAGAAACTGTAGAAAAGTATCTTGAAACTTTATTACAGAAAAATAAACAATAATTATATACATGATTTAATTCTTTTGAATATATTTCATTTAAGTTCATCCAAACTGAAAGTGTTTATTAGCATATTGTTTATTCTAGACCCATACCATCTGCTATGCAAAGATCCTGCAGTAGTGTGATATAAGTGTTCAGTAGTTAGGAAACGATGGGATAATCGTGACTTTCAGCTTTGAAAAGTTTATTGTTGTTGATTTGATTTATTTATCTCAGGTCCTGAGCGTCCCATTCAATTCAGGGCGTGAAACAACCGACATATTTTGCTCAGAGGCTTTTTCTTTCAGGTTTGAGATTCTTTTACGTGCCGTGAATCTAAGACATGGGACCCATAGCTTTACTTCCCTTCCTAAGGAAGCGATACTTAGGATTTTTACGCCCGAAAAAATCCATCGATCTTGACTGGGTTTTAACCCGCGATCTTGGGCTTAGAAGGCAAGTATGGTTACCACTACACCACCAGGACCGCATTAATGTTATTACCTGTATGTGAAAACTGCATGAAATTGATTCTGATTATATGTTAAAAATATTATATCTGATTGTAAATTGGAAATTGGAAGAAATAAATTCATTTATGCCAAAGCACTAAATCATTAGCGGTCGTTAATTCCCTACACCAAAACTGCAAGTTACTAGATTTTTGTCTTATTACATGTAAACCTTGATGATAAAACATTTTTGGTGAAACAAAGATTTTTGCCAAAGATGGGAAATAGCCCTTGGCTAAAGATTTACCTCATTGGCAGATCGTGGAGCCATGCATGTTTCTTGTCACCTCAGACATAACATGCTTACGTCACGTGTAGTTGGACAGATGCATCGAGATGATATCACAGTCACCTGGCAACAAAACACCTCCAATCGATTTCCTTACACAGTACCTTAACTGCATTCTACACTTCTTTCCTCCCCCCTCCTTCTCCAAGACGGTTATGCACAACATTTATTTATTTGTTTTACCTTTGGTTAGGCAGACTTTACCTTTAAACCATTCTTATGAACGACAAGCTACTATCATATGAGGTCCACGGGGAAAGTAAATTGCAAGTCACAAGCAATATGTTTGAATATAATGACATTTTCAATTCAAAACCAAATTATTTTAAGTACATTCAATATAAATATTAATGCCAACAGGATATCTCAATTACGAGAAACTTTTCGGAGCGTCGTGTTCTCACGGAAGAAAAGATAAATGAACAACAGGAAATCCTGCGCAGTAGCCGGCAATGTACCGCTAAGGACCATTTTTATAGAACAGGTTAGTGATTGTTAATGTCCGTTTTAAAAACAGACATTTTATGCTTTCAGTAAAAATATAAATTTAAAATGAAATAATAACTTTACCCGCGGCGACTCCAAGACCCTTTCTCTGGTTGTTGCAGTTTGTAATTCAAATAGAATTTTGAATTTAGAATTTCCTCACGTCGAAAGAAACTATAACATGCACTTGGGCATGAGCAATGATGGAAGGAACTTTTGTTATTTTGACATTTCACTAAAAACAGTTCTTTTAACACAAAACACTCAAATTAGGGCCGTCTTCTTCTCCCATCAGGTTCGAAGTTTCCAATCGTACTGGCTCCGTGCTGTTCTGCCCGTTTTTTCACTGTTCTTCCCTGATTTCGCCTTTCTTGAAATTAGTACTGTGCTGATATTTTAAGATTCTGTTGTCTGTCATCCTATCTACATGACTTTTCCAACTTAACTGTGTTTGTTGATTAGATTAATTATTTCCTCAACTCTTAAATCTTGTCTGGTCTTTTTTTTTTTTTTAATCAAGTTTAGTGTATCCTAGCTAAATGATCTCAAAATTTCATTGCTGTTGACTATAAGTTATCCATGTTCCTAATTATTATGTTGCCATGTAGTTGTGCTAAATTAGAGAGGGGTACAGCAAATTGTGGGGTTCTTAAAGAGTTTGGCATTTCTAATGAAAGTGCGAATTTAAAAATAAGAATAATTAAATATTGGTTAAGGATAATACGGGGGAATCAAGCTCTTCTTCGAGAAGTCTGTCTAAGGGAGCAAATAAGGATAGGGTGGGATACGGGATGGGCATCAAAAATAAGGAAAGGCTTAGACAAAATTGGATTGCGGTATATTTGGTTAAGGGGAGAGGACATTACATGAAATAATTGGAAAATTGTTAACAGACGTTTGTGAGATATAAAGAGGCTTAATATTTTGTCTCAATACTCAGAAAGAGTATCGCTTAACCTGCAGGCTCAAATACATCCGGTGTGGGGGAGGGGGGGGGGGCTTATTTAGATGTCTGTGGCAGAGAAGAAAGAAGTGGTCTCGCATGGTTCAGATTAGGGGCTTTGGAAAGGAAACAAAACACTTCATGCTCTCGGGGAAATAATTTGCCCTTTGTGCGGAGAAATCGATACCTGGAGGCATATTTTGGAAAACTGCAGGGAAACGGAGATTTTAAGTAATGAGCATTTACCACCACAAATTTTGAATACCAATAGAAGTTTCAACATTTGCCGGGAAGTGTTGGTGCATGCGAGATACACAATTTGGAAATATTTCTAGAGAAGACTCGACAAAGAAGTTTAATGGCTATAATGAAGAGAGAGAGGGGGGAGTTGGAGAGGGGTGTGAATAAATGGAAGGGGACTCAAGAGTAAGGGTTCTATTCATGTTTATGTATTTATATATAAAATTATTAATAGAAAACGTAAATATATCGAAGTATTTGTATATTTGTGTGTATGCATGTAGGTATGTATGTATGTGCATGGCCATTTTGATTGTTAAGTATGTACTTCCTTAAGGCCCATGCGACAGTTGTATTTATTTGAATGTGTTCTAGTAAACCACAAATTGTATAGTTTTACTATAGAACTTTAGTGTGTGTTTTAATGTTCCTGTGATGTAACTAAATTTATTTACTTTATCAGCTGTGTCTATTTCGCCCTGGTACTGGATATTACACCCTAAGTATTTAAAATGTGACATTTGTTCAATTATTATAATCTAGTAAGATTTGCTTCTCTAAAAGATATCGCTTTAGTTTTATTAGCAGATATTTTTACTCCATAATCTTTAACAATGTCATTTAATTAGAAACTGCATTTTGTAACCGGGTGATTCAGAATGAATGCAACAAACTCCTATATAATGCAGGTCCCTGCAAATGAAAAACAAACCTTGTGACCTTATTGCCTCTGGCATGGAACAAACTTTGACAAAAACATTTGTCAGTTTTGAAACTATTCAGTAGTTTTGTTGTTTAACTTTGTTATTTTATATACAATTTGACATATTAATAAAAGGCTATACTTTTTCAAATTCTTTGTCTAGATAAATAGCAAGTAGGTAACAAAACATGCCTCCAAATTATCACAAGTAATATCACGAGAGAGTCTGAGATTACCAATAAATTCATGAACGAAGTAAGGAAAGCTCAGACTCTCGAGTGACATTTATTAGGAATATTTCACGAATAAAATAAAAATTTAAATATAATTCCTCTAAACTTGGCTTACAAAATTGAGTAATTTTATATTTGTACTTAATCTTTTCAAGCAATCTTGGGACAGAAGAATGCTGCTTGTCAGTAATGCCAGTAGAGAAGATCAAAACACTGGTTTAGGACAATTTCATTCGATTGTCCATGCTTTTGTTGCTCCCCACCGCCTCTAGCAAAAGTGGTCAGTGATGCGTGTTCAGGAATTATATAGTGGAGGTATAGAGTTGGCTGCACTGACCACGTCGCATGATAAAACGGGTTTAATAATTTTTTTTCGATAATTTCACTCGGTAATCCGGCTATGATTGGTCAGAATTCAAAATTTTGTTTCGTTTTATCGGTCGATTTTAAGATGGCGTCATATGAGTCAAATAGTATCTTTTACATCTATGCATTTTTCATTTTTATGTAAATGTTTAAGCATTTCTAAAAGGTTCAAATATCCTGCATAGTATAGCGTGCCCCTGAACATTTTCGGATCGCCCATTGCTAAGCGCTTTAACGTAAAGTGATTGTAGTATTAGGAAATTCCCTTCTAACAACGTTACGAGAGAAAGTAAGGGATGGCGAAGCAGTAACAACGCTTCGTCCTTGTCAGATATTTGATTCTGCACTTCAATTCGCACATGCGCTCTGCTACGGCGCTCTCACGTGTACGTGCCCTTTGACATTTCCAGGGCCTTGTGACGATAGGCGCGAGGTCCTTGCGGTCCCGGCACAAAGAAAACTAATTTCTTCGCTCTCAATTTACCGCGTGATTGTTTTACTGAAGTAATATTCCTGGGGTTCAAGTCACACCTCCGGAGGAGGAGGGCACAGAAGAGGAAGTTTGAAAACGCTCGATTAGATACCGGATTTCGATTGTTATCAACTGCAATTACAGCTTTACATTGCTAGTTCATAGCAATGGGTAGCAAAACTAGAGCCGTTGTGATATTTAAACCTTTAAATTCAATAATGGTACCATTGGAGAATAACAAACAGATTTTGATATTAGCGACAAATGTACCGGAAATGCACCTTCGAATTTTAGTCCTAAAAAGTTACCAGGTTCAATTATCACCGACTTTGTAAAAGTTAGACACTGCCATAACATCACAGTTAGAAATTTTGCAGACCTTGCTAGAAGTGACGGGTGCTTATTTATCAATGGAGATTTTAATTTACGTTAAGCATTTAAAAATAAAACTAAAACATGCTATGCTATAGGCCCCTATAGATCAGATACTGCACCTGCATACCTATGTTTAACACATTAGTTTTCTAACACTCTTTCTACAGTCTAAAAGGAACTTATAGCTTACATTGTACGAAGTGCATTCAAATTATAACACCTCCGATTTATTTTCCTCTCAGTAGAAACAGATAGAAACATGAGGTTTGTTTTAAAATACGCGGGCACTCGTTGTCAATGTGTGACAGAGATGGCAGCACTGTATAGCACACAGAGCTCTAGCGGCAGCGGCGAGAGTGAGGACTGTATCTGATACTTCAAAATGGCGACTTTTTCATGAGAAGAACAGCGTGTAATCATTGAAATTCATCGCCAGTTGAGTGAGATATGTGATGGCGGCAGTTCAAAGAAGGCAGATCTTCGTGTGAACAAACCAAGGCAATCTGGGCCTCGCACAAGACGGTCTAACGACATGATCGAGTGAGGGGAGAAAGTTGTTGCACTTCTGTTTTGTATGGCTGAAATGTCAGTAGTTTTGTCGCTTTGTATGCTGGCCCATGGCTGGTTCCTGTTTGCTGTGTTAACTTATTTTCCTGGCAAACCCTCTAATAGAGCTTTCTCTCTGTTAAAAAGTGATGTTTTGTATCTTTTTTTCAATCCAACAAAGATTAGGCGGGGAAAAGCGTTTCCTAAATGCTCTATATCACACAGCAGGTGAAATGCACTTTATAAAGTTGCAACAAATGAAAGCGCATTGTTCTGTAGTAAACTGCATCATGACTCACGCACTCACAGCTGAGCAGTACCACAGACGCTTTTCAACTGCCTTGTAATGTCCTCCTAGCACCACAGGCGATGGACACTGCTGATACATGAGATGAAATGATAAATTGGGAAAGAATTTATTTTTAAGGAAGGAATCGTTCCAGGTCTAAGTGTAGGGTACCTCCCCGGCATTTGCCATTTATGAGAACTGAGGAAACCCTGGAAAAAACCTCAGGTAGGGAGGACGGTCCTGGTGGTATTCGAACCCAGACCTCCCGCTGATGAGTCATATACAGTGAGCTCATTTACTCTGAAGGCATCACATTAAGCTATGTTTAATTATAAATATCTTTGTCTGTTATGTTTCTTAATTTTTAACCAATTTCTGGGTGTGTGCCTAGCAGTATTCGGAGCTTACATCAGGTGGTGCAAAATTGAGGAGAAAGTGAAAAACAGATAAGAGAAAAACAAATTTTTCATAGTATTTTAACTGAATGTCATGTCTTCTTCTCTTTTGGCACCATAGCTCGGGATGAGCTTTGCCCTGCCAGGTGACCTCGATTTCCTCTATCTCCGTCTTACCACTTCATTGATAGAGGGCAGTATGCAGGGGGACGTGTGATCAGCATGCCGGCACCTCGCTGGTCACCTATCACACGGCTTTCGTGATCAAAGAACGCCACCTCTCCATCAGACAGCTACCCAATTGTCCTCACGATGCTGGGTGGATCCCTTTCAGACCTACCTGCTTACAAAAATTCCTAAGCAGGTACCGGGACGGAACCCGGGGCTCCCGGCCACTAACCACTAGATTAAGTTGACTAGATTGAATGTTTATGTACACATCCCTTCATTTGCTTGCTGAAGAAGATGAGTTCAACTGTCTTAGTACTGTCGGTCACCATATCACCGTAAGAGTAACATCACCAATGGTGTGTTTCGGTAATTACAAAACTTCGGCGCTTTAATATGAAAATATTGAAAATAGTCACACACACGCACGCACACAGTAAAGCACAGAAAAGGCTTTTTCTTTTAATGAATTCCTAGAACGTTTGAAAAACCAGTACATCACGATTTAGAACCGTAATATTCATTATATTTAACCAGTGGATTCTTAAATACCACATATCCAAAACAAAAGGGTACGGTTAGAGTTTCGAAATTGGTATATTTTAATGTGCCTTTGATCTCAATATCTGAGAGTTCGGCCGCTTAGAGTATAGTTAGTTAAAAATGAAAGTAAATCACTGATTAGTGGGATGCCTAAGAACGATGAGATATACATGACGAATCCGAACTCCACCGACAAACATTCACAAGTTGTTCAGAGATGTTTTCTGAGTGTATTGATATAAGGAACCCATAGTCTTCGGTGAAAGATATGTCGCTGATAATTCGCACGCTATGTGGTTTCAACATGATGAGGCGCCAGCACATTTTTCAGTGAATGTTAGGGAATACCTTGATGAACAGTTTGGGCAGAGATGGATGGGTCGTGGTGGTCCTATTCCATGGCCAGCTCGATCATCAAATCTGACACCCATGGACTATTTCTTCTGGGGTCACGTGAACAGCCTGGTGTATGTGACTCCTGTCGAAACTAACAAGAACCTGGTCACTAGTATTGTAACAGTCGGTGGCGATATGTGATAATCTCCTGGGATGCTAGAACATGATGCGTCGTTGTGAAGTTTGTCGTGATCATGGCGGTCAACATTTTGAACAGAGTAACAATGTAATTTGGGTTTTTGCCATGTAATTTTTGTAATGTTTAGTCATCTATCCTTAAAAATAAATAATTGTAAGGAGGTGATGAACAGCTGATTAATTGGTGGCGAACTGTATTGTAAAAACTCTCTACACAGTCAAATGTCGTGTTTTGTGTGGAAACAATCATATTCCGAGTAAGCAGATACAAAGGTGGGCGAGTTATTACAAAATGAAAACAATGAAATTACTGGGTAATGAGTGCCGGTAGACCATGCGTTCCTTATATCAAAACACTCAGAAAACATCCCTTAACAACTTGTGAAAATTTGTCGGTACAGTTCGGATTCTCACTGTAAAGCCGGTTATACGGGGTAATTCATGGTTTTGTAGCCTCTTTGAATGTTGCTAGCAGTAACTCGGCTAAGTGAATGTAATTTGTGCAATTTTCAAGTTCTCGCAATTACAACTACAATTATAAAAACCTTGCCTCACGAGAAAAGGGTGTGTAAAGGTCGCGTAAATGCATAAAAAACAACAGAGCCTATTAATTATTTTTGAGAATTACAAAATTAAATGCACAAAGCTACAGGAAAGACACACTCGCGCCATTTTTTGAACAACTGTCTGGTACTGAATGTCGATTGGGCATTTCTAGCAAGACTCTGCCACCGCGCATACAGCTAATGAGTCAAAAATTCATTGATGAAAATCTTGAAGATTGGTTAATTAATAGTATTAGTAGTTATTATTCCAATTAAACAAGGTATACTTTATTGCACATTACAGTCGTAAGGGTCCAAAACCATTCACGCTTTTGTAAAATACTTCATTTCTGAAATCAATTCCAACAAAAGAAACAACATTAACAAAAGGCACTCACATACACACACATACCATAATTCTGATATTCATATTCATTTTTGTATTATTTATGTATAATATTTACAGAAATATCTTAATAAAACTATTTCATTTAAGAAAATGTCAAGGTTTAGCCAGTTCTGTCTATTTACAATTAAGTCCCAACATGCCAGCCTTCCCCTACTGGAAGTCAAAAATAAATCCGGGAGAAAGTTTGTGCTAGCATCTTCTGTCTGTGTACACTTAGCCAAAATGATCACCCACTCTTCCGGTTCCGAGCATAATGGGCAAATCCTTCTGCCGTTCTGTCAACAACCTTACGTGCCTTTCGGCCCACCAGTCTAAGCCAAGCTATTCTAGTCTAGCTCTGATATAGGTCTCTTTGCCCCATCTGAATTTAATTTCGCTCTGCAGGTCCAGAGATGACATCTGCACGCATCGAGCCTCTTTTTCCTGCTGGTTTATTCAATCAGGAGTCTTTTGACTTGTCTCACTATGCTATGCCTGTTTTTGTTACTACTTTGCCAAATATCTTTTAAACCGATTTTTTATAATTCCTGCTGTACAAAACCGCCGCCCACCATTTTGGGTAATGCATGTTGTTTAATAGGTTCCGGTAACATATGTCCTCAGAGTTAATTTTTCTGAACCGGTATCTAGTTACATTTATTTTGTTGTAGACTGCATCTTCACAGCATCCCATCTCTCATAGTACACCACAGATCGATGTCCCTCTAGAATTGGCTTCCAGAATTCACATTGTAATTTATTTAGACAATCTATTTTTTTTCCATCCCCAAACTTCACTTCCATATAACAATGAGGACCTAACCATTGCCTCATGCATAACTTTTAATATTTTTGACTGGTATATCCGAGTTAGAACTCTCAGTATCTCGGAGAGTTTACCGCTCTCCTTGTGCTTGGCAAAACCTGTTCCACTCATGTCAAATCATATTCCAAGAGAGTCAAATTGTTTAACGGTATGCATTACTTCTCCCCCAGGTTTCCACATTTCCAGCTTGCAGTGAACATTGCCATTTGGTAATTAACAGGGATTATGGCTCGCATGGTCCCCCTGATCTGACAGTATGGGATTTTTATTTGAAAAATAAAATGTATGAAACAACCACTACACTTTAGACGAGACGTTGACTCGGTTTTGGAAAATAAACTGTTTCTTGTAAATGACAAAATGACAATTATTTCAAAAAATTCCATAGCAGAGCAACATTTGCAACATCTGCCGTAAGTTGTAATTGTCAGAAGTTATGCGGAAATTCCACCGGAAGATGCTGCTATGACCGCCGACCTGCCAGTTGCCGTGAATCGGTTGACAAAACCATGGGTCTTTAAATAATAAAAAGTGTAGTGATAATAATACAACTTTACAATAATTAAATTACCCACTTGTTATACAGTGTTTCATTGCTATGTTTAAAATGCGTTAAAACAACGTTTACTGTTAATGTTGATGTTAAGTAGCTATCAAAAATGCATGTAAAGGTACATGTTATCACCATCATTATTTAATTTTAGTCTTCGTGATTTATCATACAGGTTTTTGTATGAGTTTTTCTGAAACTTTTACTGTTTTTGCATTAATGCTAAGTGAATTGCGAACTATAAATTATTTCATGCATTTTATTACGTAAATATGTCGCATGATCAAAATGTCCCTCGCGGCTCATGAGTTGGGAAAATTTGTTGGCATTCTTGCAATTGGAGCTTTGAACCGTTCACAAGACTTGGATAGAAAGATATTTTAAATAATTTAATGAATAAACTGTGATAACATTTTAACTCTATAAGAAATTTTAATCTTTAATATTAATCATTTTGATAGAAAATATATTTTTAATTGTTTATTGGTGTTAGCATTTATTTTGTCCTAATGTATACTTATGCACCTTCTGGGAAATTTTAATTGAATTTAAACAAAAACTATGACGCATGGGACATTTTGAATGTGTGAAAATGAAGTTTTTGGGTGATTTAAAAGAACTGTTTAAATGACTGTAGAGCCCGAAAGGGGGAGGGGGAGACATGCAAATGTTTACTCTCTATAGATGCCCAAAGGTTCAAGCATTAAAAAGGGGGGGGGGCTTTATTTCCATCCATTTGTTTGAAATTTTCAATCTGTGTGGCGTGATATATAGGCGAAGAGATTGTTGGACGATAAGGCTGTAAGGAAAATATCAATACAGGAACATGAAAAGAGGGGGGAATTGCCGAATATTATATCGATTAAACAGAATTGTTGTAATGGGTTGCTATTCAAGGTCGTAGCGTGCAACATGAGCTTATTATCGGCTTAGATGAGCTATATAAAAAAAAACTGCATGAATGCCCTTCGGTTTCTTCACGTGACCTCGCGTGATAATGTAGTGTTTTGATTTTTAGGCAGTAACAAAAGGGTGGACAAAAGTAACGTGATTTATGATGTCAAATATAGCAATTCTTTCCACGCGTAAAATCAGTTTACTTAAGAAGAACTGTGTACGTGGTTTTCAATAACGTTATTTGTAAATTACTAACTTGTAATAAAGAATAATGGACTTTAAAATACCAGTCTCTACAGATATCATATCAAAATTACTTTAATGTTAGGTATGCCTTCTCTTTAAATTGACGCTGTACAAACAATAAACCAGGTCGCTTCTTTCATTTACAATTGATACTGTTACACATGGTAGGACGTTATTTTAAGAAGAATTCTAACAAAGATTGATCAGAATTTGGCCTTTTATCTTCACCAAAGAATAAATGTGTACACTTAGATACATATGTACCGCCAAAAATCGTACTTATTTAATCTAAATTGTAGAGTCTTTGGATTAGTTTAGATCAATCAATAACAATCTTTTCATTTACTAGTAACCACACTTCCTTTCATAGCTGGAATCTTTCTTCGAATTTCTTGTCCCCATAATCATCAAAAGGGTCACCTCTTCCCACAATGACCCAGTTTGACGCTGATCCCGATTTAATTTTTTTTAATAGTGTTTAACGCCCTTTTTACTACCGAGACACCACAGGCAGTGACACTGATGGTACATTAGATGAAATGATATATTGGGAATTTTTTTTTTCAATAAGGAAACATTCCAGGCCTAAGTTTAGGGTACCTCCCGACATTTGCCAGTTATGAGGACTGAGGAAAATCTGGAAAAAAACTTCAGTCATGGAGGAAGGTCCTGGCTGGATTCGAACCCCAGACCTGCCGCTCAAGAGTCCGCGCCTTAAGGAGCTTGGACACCCGTGCGGTTTAGTCCCGATTTAAGTAATCCAGGTATACAATACCTTCAAGAAAATCGAAACGGGCACCCATTTTGCGTAATTTGACCGCAATCAACGGAGTTAATCGGCTAAAGTTGACCTTAATCAGCTACCTCGTTTAACTTTGAGCATTGTCAATGCACCGAAAAATCGCATTGAACGCCTTCGCCTCGCCTTCAAACATTGATCGAGGATGGTGCACATGGCCATTAATTTCTAAAACAACGTCATCTATTAAAAGCTATGTTTTAGCACGAGCTGTCTAAAAAATGAATTGATGATTATACTGGAATCCGCTGGGGTCTAAAGTTAGCCTGCCATTCGTTATTTCAGGTCAATAAATCGTCGGGGAGAGTGGAACAGACAACCAGAAATCAAACCCCTACTGATATTAACAAATACGCTGTGATTGAAGCTGGCGATATCCGCTAGAGGTGATTAGCTGCTAATAGCTACGTCAGACCCAGCAAGAGGGTAATAGATTAATTTGCCGATTACTGCATCTGAGGTCCTGATTGATATTCCTAATTCCTGACAGCGGTCAGATTATTTCTGTGCTTTAAATAGAGTACTACGAAAGCTACGTTTGAGACATTGTTGAACACTGGGTGACAACGAAATGCGGCCTCGAGTGTGCATACAACCTTGGTCACGGCGAGCTAGATAATGAAGTAATACTGGCAGAGAATAAAAAATAAAAAGGAATTTGTGTTATTGCTCCCTATAGACTTATTTTGAAAGAAAGAGTATCATATTTTATTAATGCATTCATCTTTAAGTGTTTATTCTAAATTTGTTCCCCGCCTTAATTTTAGAACATTCCCTAACCTTAAAAATATATTTCTCCTTCCAAATTACCTCGTCCTGTCGCAGGCTCATATCCTTTCCAATGTCCTACATGTAAAATCCATGCGCTAATTATGCCGTATCATTCATAGTGGTCTGGTTTATCCAGAGAATTTCTTCATTTGCTACCTGTTCTTCCAAGAACGGCTTATATACGTTATCTTGTAAACTTTGCAAAGCATTTTATATTGGTTTAACTTCTACTGTTGTTTCGCTACGTATGAACAATCATAGACGTTCTGTTAAAACCAAGTCTCCCTTGCCGGTTGCCCAAATGCCTTATCTCCCTGTAAGGATTTCGATGATGCTTTTAATATAATACTTATTGATGTGTTGCAGAGTCTTTGACTGAAAGTTTGCTCAGAGATAGAGGGATGGTAGTTATATTTTTGTATAAAGCGCTTTAAATCTTACGAATTAATATATTTATATTTACATTTTCTCTCCCCCCCCCTCTTGTTCCGTGCTTAATCTGTTTTCCTGCTTAGGTTACCTTCGAGATTCAATATTTGTTTTCACCGCCTTCACTTGTCTTCCTGCCTTTGAAGAACAGCAGCTATTCGAAATGTAGCGATTGATAAACTGCGAATATTTAAGTGTTTTATTCCTTTAATGCTTCTTTAATTATTCTTATTTTATTTACATTGTTCAAAATGTTACGTTATTTTTCATTTATATTTTATATATCCATATAATGAATTATAAGAAATGAAATATAATACTAAATTACGACGTGTTATCTATTGAGGGAAAGTGTCATATTAGTTTTCCTGGTAACAGCACGCTTCTTTCAGCAACAAAGTACGTAGGCTGGGGCTCGCCCTTCTCTCTGTTAGATTTTCTTGATCTATCAAAGAAGATCATGAAAGATTCGATGCCTTTCATAATAACTTATTTTATGAAAAATCTTTCTCTGCACACATTTATCTAAAAAAAAAATAAGTATGAAAAATGTAGAATCAGAACTCAAAATATAAATTTTCCCTGTAAGCCTGATAAATAACCAATGGTAAGTAAATAAAATTATCGCCCTCTCATTTTAGAATTAAAATTAATTAGTAGTGTTATACCATCATACATTGTTACTTATTATTAATTTAATGTTTTATACACTTTATTGAGTGTAATATTATTGTTATGAATTTTACTATTGTGTTAAGGATGCCATAAAAAGCAAATATTTTAAATGTGTATTTATTCGTTTTTACATATTTAAATGTAAACTAGTAACGAGCAACTTAAAAAATATATGTGATGTAAAGTTAGGGTTTTAAACTTTGAATTCAATCTTAATGAAATATGTTTAAAGGGTATCCGCGGGCAAGCATGGTGCTAGCCACAAATGTAGAGTTTCTTTGGGAGATTATTAAACTCTGTTGAAAATGTTTAAAATGTCCTCTCTCCTGCAACACGTTTTTCCAACAGACTACTCGTTGGAGGTCTATGTTGTCAATATCATTAATCTCCTGTGTAATGTTGCGCTTCAAATCGTCCAATGTCAAGGGGCGTGTGATGTAAGCTCTGTCTTTTAAGTAACCCCATAGGAAGGAATCTGTGTTGACAAATCAGGAAATCTCTATGGCCACACGTCTTGGAGATTATCTGGTTGTCAAAGAAACTTTCAATTGCCGCCATGGATAGAGTTCATACAAGGCATGGGGCGTCATCTTGTTGAAAATATCCATGACCCAGTTGCTCAACAAACTCTTTGAAGATGTGGAAGTACTGTGCAGTGTCCACAATCTGGTCAAAAAAAGTGTCTCACTATTTTCTGTGCGCACCAGAACTGGGTGCATAGGCTGAATGACATATGGATTTTGGATGGCCCGATAAAGTGAGTGCTGAGAGCTCGCATAGCCGCATAAATGGAACCTGCTTCATCTGTGAACCACGTGATGGACAATTTGACAGGTTTTGTACAATGAACGACATGTTGTGTTATGTCTTATGCAGGAGGGAGGACATTTTCAACATTTTCTATAGAGATTAATAATTTCCCAATTTGCGATATAAGTCATAGCTAGCAAACATACGTTTTGAAATAAAGAAAGAAATTTGTTAGTTCTATACAAATCACTCTCTATTAACTTGCATTAAGCGCAAACCTAGTTTAAAGTTGGAAACCGCCAGAGGCCGAGATCGTTAAGGCGCGGACTCGTGAGCGGGAGGTCTAGGGTTCTTGGAGGTACTCTGAATTTAGGCCTGGAACTTTTACTCCCCCCGCAAAAAAAAATGTTTTCCTTATTATATTTCATCTCATGTATCATCAGTGTATGCCTCAGTAGTTGAAAAGGGCGTTACACTATTAAAAAAGCATAGAAGAATGACTCATTATGCAATATTTATTTAATACTTTACTACGTTACCAAACAAAAAAAATCAGCTTTTGAAAGTTTTTGCATTCTATGTAATCAATCCCTATTTAGTCCAATTTTATGATGCTTTTATCCACACTGTATGCAATATTTTTGTGTCTTCCTTTGCTGCAAAATTTCCTTGTAGTTCAAAACCTTTTAAGCCACTCGAAAGTGAAACGTCCATTAGAAGGTATTCGTTTCTCTAAAGAAAAGGTCGCTGGTGTCACAGCGATGTAAAGCAAAAGTTTGTTTTGTCTGTTCAAATACAACCTATGCCCCTTTGCTGTGTGCAAAACAACATAATCTCTGTCATGACGTCAAATTTGCTGATATGGCCTCACCAAATAAAGAATATAAAATGCCTGGGTTTCTACGCTGCCATGTTCTGTTTGCTGAAATGTTAACGACAGTTCAAGAGTTGAGGATACTGAAAAAGTTAATAGTCAGTAGTTCTTTTCGTACAGAGCATCCGTTTAGGGAAAGTACCGGCTGGGTGAAATGGCACTGAAGTTGATAGGAATTTGTTTCGCAGTGTCCAGTGTCAAGCACTTTCGAGAATTAATAGTGTCAAAGTTAATATCTATAAAAAATAAAATACCAGGTTGACCAGAAAATTGTTTCCTATAAGTAGTTAGCTTAATTATTGTTCAAAATATATACCTTAATTTTCGACGACTTTCGTCCATTTCTCTGCCAACATGTGAATATGTAACAATACTTGCATTTGGAGGCAAAAAAAAAAAAACTCTAAATGTTTTTACATCTTCAAGATTGTCAAACAAACCATAGGCAGAAGGCGCAACATCTGAACTGTGTGCACGGTGAGGCAGCAATCCTGTTTTTTGTAATTCCTGGATTTTCTGTTGGGTCCATCTTGATCATTATCTTGTCGCAATGTGGCCGACGTTCTATTTGTTAAAACCGCTAACGTACTGTGCAGCTGCTCACAGTGTAATTCAGTGTCAACTCCACGACCGTTTGGGATCAGCTCGAAATGATCAACACGTTTTGCCCAGAACGACTTTGAAGAATCACAGACTAAAGTTCCTTCCCAAGTTATACTCAATGCTCTCGCTTTTCAGGATTATGGAACAAGCATCACATTTCACAATGAGTTTTCAGAATGGGTCATTTGGGGGATTTTAAAGAACTCGTCGGCGGGCCTTTGTAAATTCTTATGGGTGTAATTTTCGTTTTTTATACATTATGTCATGTTTAACTTATTGAAATTCTAAGACAAAATAAATACAAGAGGTCTTCATCCATTGTCCTGGTCATTCTTAAGTATAGCCCCTTTGGATACAATGTGTATGTGTTACAATTAATTCCTTTACTTAATTTAAAATTCCTGGAACAATACCAAATAAAATAAAACATAATTAGAATACCCCTTGTGTAACATCTACCTTTGTCTTTGATTCATCAGTTGTTCCTTACTTGCTCTCTTTTAAGCTCCTTCCCTGTTCTAATTCTTCTTTAGCTTATCACTAATTAACAAATAAGCTTTACATTACTATTATTATTGTTGTTTTATTACTAAAGTACTAAGTGCCTACATGTTATGGTCTGACTTAATTGACCAGAACAGCAACTAACTCGCTATACAAAAGGGACAGAATCTTACCTAGATATTCTTTATCGTGTAAAATGTATCAAAGTTACGTGTCTTTCAACTGACCATTTCCATTTTATCCTTAACTTCCATAAAAAATTTCCTTATTTAGACATTGTTCAAAAATGTTTAATCAACTAAGGTAACCCCATATTATTTTTCGGTCTTGACGCAGTTCCTCATGGAGCAGATTAGATTTTTGGGAATTGCACTATCGGCAGTTTTGCGAATTAACCTATCATTATAAAAGGAAGAAAACTTCGTCGGAAAACGGAATGAGGTTTGTTTAAGTTCTCCGTCATAGCCCAAAATTCGTTCACAAATCTACTCACGGCTATAGGATTACTCACGCTAGGTTTGGGCAACACAGTAATTTTATAGGATTTTAACTTTTTAAGCGGCTTTGTACATAAATGTAGGAAATTTGCATTTGCGCTAAAGAGTGCCAAGAGACAAAATTTCCCATTGTCATCCAAAGCTTCTTCTGTGAACACTGTGCGCCGTCTTCACATTGTACCTTTAACACTTCCATTTTCAGGAAAGTCTTTAACCAAGCTATGAACCGTGGTAAGAACGCCTGGGAATTTCTCTTGAAATTACCTTCTGACATCACGATGAATATATGAATAATGAATTGGCATTTGTTGCGGAATAGAATAGTTAGATCTATTATTTATAATTTATAATTTAGCAGACTGTATGCAAATTACCTAAGCCCGGATTTTGATGATCTAAAAATCTGAAATTATAAATAAAATGATATAAAATATTAATAAGATGGCTCCAAAATGTATGAACTAATTGGTCGGAAATGCAGTCCCAGAAATCCTTTAAATTGAGCATTATTTAGCATCCAAAATGGAATGTTTGCAGAAACTAAAGCCTCAGTGAAAATCTCTCGATTTTTTTACCTCCACAGGACACTTTGTAGTAGTTAAAATTGCATGAACTTCTTATTTGCAGGGTTTCTGCTAGTACATGCCTATCGCGACCGATGTGTTAATCGATACCTTTATTTTGCATATCTTTCCAAATATCGTATTTACGCGAATCTAATGCGCACCTTTTTTGTTCAAATGTACTCAAAATTGCAGTGCGCATTATATTCGAGTGCAAATTTGTTCCGTAGTTTTCAGGTAACTTCATTCAAATGTATCGTTTATTACGTCATAATGCATTGCTGCAATTCTTGACTTCTAACATTTATTGTTGGCTATTGTTGCCTAGAGCGTTTGAATATTTGAATAGTAGGTAGTCACGAAATGGAGGGTAAACAGAGAACATGATGCTAAAGTTAAGCGTTAAGTAATTGTTTATACTGAAAAAAATGTTAACAGAAAGGCAGAAAGCGATTTCAATGCAGTTGAGAGCAACGTTCGCTTGTGGCGGTAACAGACATTGACATTATTTGCAACTAGAGCTAGTAGGAAGAAATTCACTGGTCCTTGCAAAGGAAAACATCCTGACATTGGAATTCGTACATGAAATGAGGAAGAACGGGCAACCTGTGACTGGTGACAATTTAAGTAATAACTTTTTTTTCTGTCAACTGCCCTGTCAACATCACGAGTGATGGACTTTGTCGTAAGTGCTCAAGATGTAACAATAGTCCACTTATAAATTCTGTGTTCTGATTGTTTTATGAAGTGGACGGGCTTATATCTAATACACCGTACAACAAAATGTCAAAATGCTGAAATCTTTTTCATGGTTTTAATTTTCGAATATGGGTTGGGCATTATATTCGCGTAAATAACACAACACTTCTCCGCCCATAAAATATACCATCTCAATTATTGTATTAATTTATTCAATTTCACTGTTCTATTATTTTGAAAACAAATCGATTATTTGATGAATTGTGTGTGTGTGTGTTTTTTTTTCAAATGAAGATAAATTACTAATTTAAATGCAAGTAACGAATACATTTTCGAGACATGGTAATAGTAACCTATGCACATGTAGAAACATACAGAGAATGTTGTAATTTTAAGCTTACAATTGATAAGAAAAACGGCTCATAGCATCTGCATTGTATGAGATAAGCATTTCAAGGTTATATCAATGTAGCTTGGGGCTGTAGCTGCGAAATAATTTAAGGAAATATAATCCCTTGCTCGATTACCTTGCTCAAACAATTTTTATATATATTGAAACTAATAATTATATTTCAGATAAATGAGCTGATATCATAAATTTATACAATTTTCAAGTATTTTAACATTTTCACTTGTTTGAAATTTACAAATATGATGATAGAGCATGTTTTACTCTATCTGGCTCTTGGAGTCATGAGTTCGATGCTTCCTAACTCTCTGGTTCCAATGTAGAGGAAAGGAATCTCAGGGAAATTTTGGACTGTTTTTAATGACGTAATGTCGTTAGGGAGGAAGATTGTTTACTGTTTACTGTAATAATGAAGTTCGGCACTGGTTGGACATTTAATTATTTGACAAATTCGAAGGTTCTGGAGGATGCTGTGCTTCTGCGGATTATAATTCGCTGTATTTACTCGCGTAGTTATTTACTTTAACACAATTGTGACTATTTTTACTATTACGTTGCACTGCCTGACTTACTCTCACTGACCGAAAGATTTACTTGACTCTTCGCGACTATTTAACTAGTTCACCATGACACTGAATAATGTAGCTGCTGACTGTCACCTTGCTGCTACCATTATTACTCTTATTGTTGCTGTTAGCACCGCTTCCTCTCGCGATTGCCTCAAAACTTAACTTCTCATAGTTAATATTAAATTTCTTATGCGAACTCGCCCCACCTTCGCGAAAATTTAATTCCTTTAAATATTATTAAACTTGGTTCCTTCTAGAATATTATTGGATCACACTAGTGCATAGTTTATTACAAGTTTGCTTTTATACGTCAGATTTTTAAACAAGTTGATTGGTTGAAGATTCTGAGTTTTACCAGGAAACATTTTCTATTCCCATGCTAAGGAAAAAAAGAGACATCTACCTTCAATAGATTCTTGCGATAAAACACATTTCAGTCATATATGCGGCCTCCCTTTTAAACAGCTCATATCTTGGTTTCTGTAAAAACGCGTGTTTCTGTATGCGGTATTTGCTTTACACGACAAGTGCAGTTATATATTCCTAGCGTTTACAGTTTAATGTCATTTGGCGACGAACAGGGACCGGCTGGTCTGTCCGTGAGGGTTTGACATAAGAGTAATGTTTAACAAAAGACCCTCTTCCCAGGTAAAGCTAATGTCCTCCGGCAAAGACAGCGTTTCCATTACCTTTACAAAAGCATGACAAACATATAGGCACTGCCATTCATAGTATTACAGAAAATTAACTTCGATATTACTTACTAGTAAAAAGACATATCTACATACATACATTAATACATATAATATTGGGATCCTGCTTTTAATTGTAATATAAATACCCTTGATTACCTGAAACAAGATACAATTATTATTATTATTATTATTATTATTATTATTATTATTATTATTATAGTAGTCATCAGAAGCAATTATAATTAAATAGGAAATTTTGAGACTTCTTCAAAGGTGAGCAAATATGCAGAAAACCGATATTTATTTTTACATGCTGTATGGGTTATATTATTAATTGTATAAAGTTACATTATTTAAAATTAAACTTCATTTAATTATGTTGATATGTATTTAAATACGTTGAAATGTATTAAATTAGGTTGGTATGTGTTTGATTAGTTTGGTATGTATAAGTTTCCTGCCTCGCCGATAAGGGTTATCGTCTTCACAAAATCCTTATTTGGTGTCATATCTTATCTGTTAAGTAAATAATTGCAGCTGTAATTTCCACTCCGCTGTGTTCAGTTGTTCAGATATAGTTGCTTAAAGAATGCAATATGTAGAAGATTGTAACATGTTCAATATGGAGTTTCGAGCGGTTATTAAGTTCTTTACAAAAGAAGGACTTACTCCAAATAAAATAAAACAGCGATTGGACGGTGTATATGGAGAAGCCTCTCTCATATTCTACCGTAAAAGAATGGGCCAAACTTTTTCAAATGCGTCGAGAAAGCATTGAAAACGAAGAGCGTGCAGATCGACCCTTAGAAGTGCTCACTCCTGAAAACATCGCTCTTGTGGAAGCAGAAATTATGGAAGATCGACGGCTCAAAGTTACAGAAATAGCAGCAGCAAGGTTCGGCCTTTCAAAAACAACAGTCCTTCGAATTATTCATGAACATTTAAACAAGAATAAGGTTAGTGCAAGATGGGTGTCTAGACTTCTTTCCTCAGTCCAAAAGCAGCAACGTGTCATCTGTTGTCAGGCATTTTTGGAGCTCGGCCGTGCCAACGAGAGAGAAGTTCTACGAACCATTGTTACAGGAGATGAAAATGTGGTCCTCTACAATGATCCCTTGTCCAAAAGAGAATCAATGGAGTAGCAGTCGTAAACCTGACGAAGCAGTGTCTCTAAAGACCAAGGTCACTCAGTCAACCAAGAAGATCATGACCACAATCTTTTGGGACTGTGAAGGACGTTTGGGACTCTTCTTTGACTTCAAGGAGAGGAACTCCACAGTAAATGGGAGTACTATGCTGACCTACTGCACAGACTACCTGCTTCCATCACAGAGAAAAGGCGAGGAAAGCAGAGTGGTGGTGTGCGCCTTCTTCACCACAACGTGTCTGTGCACACAGCTCTTGTTGCAAAGGAAGCTGTGAAGAAATATGACTTCAAGTAGATCCACCATCCATCCTACAGCCCAGATCTAGCTCTCAGGGATTATCCTCTTCTCAAAACTCAGGAAGGAAATTTAAGTGTGACAAAGAAGTGGTGGATGCTGTTATGTCCATTTTGCAGACAAGACTTCTGACTATTTTTGGGGAGAGGGATTGAAATTTTAATTCAAAAATGTGAGAAGGGTAAAGGCTAAATATATTGAAAAGTGAAATATAGATTTTGTGTTTATCATACCTAGAAAATGGTTATGTCGGAAATTTATGGACCTACCCTCGTATGTAATTAAGTTGACACAATAAATTAGGCTGAAATGAGTTGTTGACATGTTGTTAATATTGTAATTTCATTATTTCTCCAGTGCCACCGGGTGTAAACCCATTTGCAGATTGAATAAATATATATCTTATAACATCGCTATAATTGCATGAACGGGTTACCATCAAAGATTTTTACTGACAATTTTGCATTAAGTGAGATTTCCGTACTTTAGAAAGGTGCTTTCTCTTCTACTGCCGCGCTCTGGGAATAGGCGGGGACCTGAGAGCAAAGAATAAGCGACAGGTGGCTAATAGATAACAAACACGTTGCAATAATACTGATGCAAGGACGAGCTAACTCTTGTTTTCTTATAAATATAAACTTAAAAGTTAAAACTGAAACAAAAGAGAAACTTTAAACTGGTTATATCTTTAAAAGACAAAATCTACTTTACTGGTTTGCATATTCTCATATGCACAGCGATAGAAGTATTCTTGTTTTCATTATTAACAACATCAAAACGATCAATTTCAGTTATTACAACTAGCTAAAAATGGTTGGATAAATGTAATTTAATACTGATTTATTAATATTAATTCAATAATTGCAAAAAATCGCAAGAAAAGTGCTTCAAACACAACAAACTACCAGAAAGGAAGGTAAAACTTGACAAAATGACCTAAAACTTGAAAATAAGAAATATAAGAAAAATGGTAAATAAAATTCTCAATTTTATTACCAGAATTCCGTATTTAGAATTTTAGTACTTAAGGATAACGCATTCTACATAAAAATAACGTCATCAAAATCCGGTCTCTGCAAATTACTAACAAACCGTAAGTTTAGTGTTCACTCTCATAGGGGGCTGCACACATCGCGCTGTATCTTCCATCCACCTGATATGCGGCCAAGTTCAAGCCGAACCACGAACTTCAAGGCTCTGTAGTGAATGGTTTTGGAGCGTTCTGTATATGCAAGCATACTAAGCACTTTCTGACTAATGAGCAACGTGAAGACCAAATATTCCCTGCAGGCAAAAGAAATGAGATCTTTAACCTCATCAAAACGGAAGCATAGAAGAGGAGAGCATTTGCACGGTTGCAGGTTAAGGAGTAGGTCTCAAAGCCAAGTAAAGTAGCTCAATCAATGGTACAGAAAACTTCCAGATAGTTATCTGTATTGATGGTGGGTCAAAAGCCAAGATTCTCGAGAAGTACTGGACGGGGTTTTAGAACACTGAATAGCTTCCAACACAGCAGTCTTTATTGTTTAGCAATATGACATTCACAATAAGAAGACATGCTTGCAGTACTATGTGTATAAAGTAATGGCTTATCTTTTTCTTTTGCCTCGGTTTTCTTTTTTCTTTTCTTTTCTTTTCTTTTTTTTTTTTTTTTTTCCCTAGTCCCTACATCTATTATTTGTTATTTTTCCATTCACAGTTCGCGCGCGCGCGAGGGCATTCGGAAATTATTTGCAACAGAAGTGTTTTACGAATACCCATGCAGACGCTAGATGGTTTTTGTAAGCAGAGTATTCAGCTAAAGGACAGTGCTCGTTTTCTGTCAAGTAGAGAAAGACGTGGGAAAGATGAAAGGCGACTATCATGGACAAGAATGGATTGCGTGGTTTTCGTGAAAGGAAGGCGTCAAAACTGCGGAACTTCGTGGACGTTTAACTGCGTATGTGATCAAGAAGTTCCTGCACAGAGAATGCGAGTCACGGTTTAGATTGTGTCTGAATTGCGTATGGCTGAGTTTTGCTTCCTTCATGAACAGTAGAAGTGCCCCTGGAACATTGTAAGAACTCTTTGAATCTTTGTCCTAGTAGCAGACGGAGGAACTATGAACTTCTTTCAAAAAGAGAATCAGTGGAGTAGCGCAGGAAGGGTGAAACACTCCCTAGAATGGCAAGAGTCTCATTCACGTCTGTTTTTGAGACTCCAGGAAAATCTGATCATGAACTTCAAAGATAGGCTGGGAAGTACTATGCTTTGCTACTGCGCAGTGTCATCAAGGAAAAGAAATGTGGAATACCGCGGTCGAGGTATCTGCTGCAGGACACCACGCCATGTCATTATTGCTGTGATACTTCCAGGAACTGGTTCGTCCCTCGTACAGTCCAGACCTTGCCCCCAATAATTCTCACCAACTTTTAAAACTGAAATCTGACCTTAGAAGGTAGAGATAGATACACGAATGAGTCTAAAGAAGCTGTTTTTCAGTGTTTTGAAGACAAAACTTGGGCGTCGATACACTTCTGAGTATGTTAAACTACTGATTGAGCAACGTTTGCGAGTGTCCTCAGCGATTGCAGCACATGCCGTTTCAATTTCTTTCCGAAGTGTAGTCAGTGTAGCTGGTTTTCTATAGTATGCAACATCCTTAAGAGTTCCCCATAGGTACAAGTCCAACGGAGTTAGATCCGGAGAACGCAGTGGAAACACAATCGGACCTCTTCGTGCAGTGCTTTGTAAGATTGTCATCAAGATACGACCGTACATCTTGGCGGTAATGTGATGATCTCCCAGATCTGCCCTTGTGAACATCGCATACAATACCATGAGTCTCAAATTTGTCTCGAATCCCTACAATTGTTACTCGCGTTGGCGGTTCTGTTCTGTACACACCTCTGTCTCCATTGCCTTTGAACTTCAACAAAATTCTCGATTTTCCAATACCATTTCAAATTTTCTTTAAGCTGTTCAAACGATAATCTTGACTCTATTTTGTTGTAGCAACGCTAGCATAAACGTAATGTGAGTCGCATCTGTTTATAGAACATCATATGATAATCTTGGCTTCATTTGTTCATTGTTGATTTACCTGTCACGTAGCAACGCTATCATAATATATGTGAGTCACATCTGTTTACAGAACATCATACTACACATTACTGTTGTTTTTCGGTCAAACTTTGAAATATATCTACTGTGAAAGTGTGCCACCCTCGGTATATGAAGAGATGAAGAACGAAATAATTCAGTGCATAAATATTTAAGTGCATTTAAATCAGCAATCTAAGAAAGCTGCGGATTGCGCGCAGATATTTAACGGTTTAAAACAACGGATTTTGTATTATACCAAATATATAAAACGAGTTTGAGCACCATATAGGTCGGGTTATTTTTTAAACGCTTGTAGTGTCTGTCTTAGTGGCATGAAATGCTTAAAGAACAGTATCCATTAGAGATTGTGTAATCCAAAAACGCGTGGGAGACACCCAGTGGGAAATCTTAAGTAGGAAATGCCGGGGGACGATAGTGACTCAAGTGTTGAGATGGCGGTCAAGGCGGCCATAATCCATATGGGGCTAGGCAACCAATGATTGTAATAGTAGTACTAGATGTATCTTTATTGTTATAAAATTCTACATACACGTTATAAATATATGATATCCATGAATAGTAGACCATACATGATTAAGTACGATACACAATTAGAAAGAGGAGCAAATAATAACAATAAAAATAAGACAATAATAATAATAATAATAATAATAATAATAATAATAATAACAATAAATTTGTTTTCAAAAATTCCAAGAACGGTATATATAATAAATATAAAAGAAAAATAAAGTAACACTATTAACAATGTAACAAATTAACAGTAATTATAAAAGTAGAAAAGGATAAAACACTAAGAGAAAGTCACACTTGAGATTGCTATTTCGAACTCTAGAGTTCTTCTATGGC